>JBAJNP010014077.1:0-11363 GCA_036877545.1 Yasuhikotakia modesta | reverse complement strand
GTGTGTATTGTGTGTATCTGTGTAAGTGTGTATTGTGTAAGTATATTGCTGTTGTGTTCTTCCACTCAGTATAAGCTCTGCTCTTCTGGTCAAACATGCATCTAAACACAGACATGGTGTGTTGTAAGAGGTTTCATATTGTGCATGTATGTCTGTCCATTAAAACTTAACATGCATTATTTCTTTGTATATTATTTAGTGAAGGCAATCCCTGAATAGAAAAGGCAAACGTATGTGCTGTTGTTTAAAGAGGTTAAGAGCTTCTGAGAGCAGCACAGTTGTACCAGCTCTCAAATCAACTAACAGCAGACACCCAGATGCACTCATGCAAGACTGAAGTTTCTTTCAGATCCTAATTGTGAGACGCTGTACCGTCACATTTATGCTGTAATTGCACATGTGCTTGTTGTGTTGTGATTGTTTACTACTGGAGTCTGTATTTTTCGAGTGGCATCTGTGAAAGCAACTTAGAGGTGTAATTGTTAAGGAAACAGACTGTGACACACAGAAAGCGACAGCGCAGGCAGACGCGCGGCAGGAAGGAGGGAAGTATTCACACATGCCCACACTCTCATTAAGGCTGGCATCCCACTGCCTGATTTTCCAGCCAGTTTTCAGTCGTAAGCCCAACATAGTGGTTCAGGAAGGGGCGTCGGCTTGTGCGGCTGCGTGTCTCTGCTGGTGGGCATTAACAGCCCCTTAATGGCCCCGCCGACTTCTCAATAACATCCAACACGTTTGATATTATCACACGGTTGGCAGTACAGACCCTTGTGGTCCTGGTAGTAGCCAGTGAGCTTGCTTTTACATAAACTGACAAGCCTTTGTCCTGCTGGGATCTGATCTACATGTGGTTCTGACAGCAGCAGGAGAACGTTTGGTGCAGCAGCACACGACTGAATTTCATTTCAGGTGAAGGTTCTTATTATCAGGTTCATAGATGATATCACAGATACCTTAACAGGCAACAATTATCCCTGTTATCTTTTCACGCTCCATTTCATCTGTGGAAATGTCGGAATCCCCCCATTCTTCGTCTTTGAAGCTCATGCAATTGAATTTCAATAGATGTAATTATATTGATGTGTGATATTCAGTGGTTTTAAGTCGAGATGACAATTGTCTGGCTTCTAACGGTGCTAATTACCAGCTGCGAATTGACCAGAGTAACACATCTGAAGATGTCTTGAAATTACACCTTTCATGAACAATGTAACCTAATTAGCAAAATCAAACCATAATTCAGTATCGTAGGAGTGTCGTTGCATTTGGATAATGCCTGAGCCTGGAACTTCCTGTTTGAACTGAACCTTGCATTTGAAACATCTCATGTTCTGCCAGCACAAGACCAACACAAGGTCTGTGGTATATAATTTACTTCACAGGCCATCCATACAAATCCTCCAGTGTTCGTATGAAATAGATTTTGTCTCCCGCTCACACTCCCTGTCTGTCTATCTCTTCTAAATTTTAAACAGATGATGAGGAGGAAGAGAAAAAAGCTGTTTCTGCACAGGGATTATTCAGACCTGCAGGAACCAACACACCAGTTTTTAGAGATGAAGACACCAGCAGTTTAGCAGAGCATCACTTTCAATTATCAGGCTGTTGAAACCTGGCGGCCTAGCAGAGCAGTTTTAATTGCCTTGACCTCAGTGGAAACGTCTGGTTGTTGAAAGTAGAAGTGAAGGTTGTACAGAGACCTGTCATTTGTTTTCTAATTTTAGGGAGTGTGTGATAAGCCGTCCCCTCATCAACACTGGAGTCAGCTTAAAGCAGGGAGACAGGACGCTTGTGTCTTGTTCTTTTAATATATCCAAACCCCAGTAAGCTGCTATCTAGACAGTATTTTTAGCCATAGGTCAAAATCCAAATATCAGCATTATGCTGCTTTATAAAACACCTTTTGTCTTCTTTATAAATGAGTTACAAATTCTGTGCTGATTCAACTGTCTTTTTGCTGTTTTTGAGGTAAAGTTTACCCAAACTAAATACTCATAGTTTCTTCATCAATAATGTCATTTCAAACCTGTATGATGTTTTTGCTTCTGAGGACCACAAAAGAAGTTATTTTGAAGTATGTTGGTAACCAGACAACAGTGGCACAGAAGAATTTTGTTAATGAATTTAAACTGAGGAAGATGAAACTTAAAGGCAGGGTAGATGTTTTTGTGCAGGTTGAAAGTAATGTGAATTATTTATAAATATGTATCTTCTGTGGATGGTGCAGGATGATAAAATGGTCCAAATGTAATGATAGGATGTCCTGCCTGAATATAATCACTTGTGGTGTTGCTGTTTGCTCTCTGTGATTAGCTGGAGATGATAATGACTTGGAACGGATGTTGTGCTATTTCATCAGGTCAAGTTAGCCGTATTTACCACAGACGGCCATCTGTTATGCCCTAGCGTGTACAGAAAGACTGACTTGCCATGTGGTTGTGTGGAGAGACTTGGTGATGCTCGCTGGCCGCTCTCGCTGTCAGAGCACTGGGTGCACAGATGCGCGTTTGAAGCAGAAATGTCTGGCAAAATACAAGAGCTTGCTCAAGTGTCTGACTGACATGCAGCGCTCATCCATTGGCCCTCAGGCTTTCTGCCAAGGCTACAGCTTCACTTTGCTCACATGGTTTTAATTAGTTTTAAGTCAACACACTGAGCACTTGTGGTGGAAATAAACTGACATATGCGTAAGCAATATAAGACCCTGAGAGACCCCTGGACAAAGTCCATGATTGACACACTGGAGCTTAAAGGAATATTACACTTAAAAATGAAAACCCTGTCATTTACTTACCCTCCTGTCATTCTGACTGTATTATGTTTTGGGGTTACAGACCGTACCACAACTTTAAAGTAAACAACAAGATGCCATGGGGGACCATTGCTGGCTGTATGGTTCTATAAAGATAGTTCTATAGTTCTATTCTGTTTCACCAAAGGTTCTTTGTAGGGAAAAAGGTTCTTTAGATTCTAAAAGATATTAAAGGAACAGTTTATATAAGAACCGTTGACTAGCTGTTTCTTAGGGAATCCAAAAATGGTTCCTTTATGGCATCGCTGTGAAGAACCTGCATTTATAAGCATGAGAAGAGAGCAAATGATGACAAAACATGTAGTTTTAGTGATTGTTTTAAATAATTTCTGATTGTCAAAAGACAATTTTATACATTTACAAGATGGCTCCACTTTAAAACTGTAGATGATTATGTTTCTATATTTAAAGAATATGAAGCTGTAAGTGTGTCTTCCTCTTCAGGCTGATCTTCATTTAGCTCTGACATACCTGTCTGGCATCATCTAACGTTCTTCTTCTGCACTCGTTTCTTTCTCTCTATTTCTGGCTTGTGCGTGAGCCGGCCGAGCCAGTCAGGTGCTGTCAGGAGGCAGGTGGTGCTCTGAAACACACACACTCACACACACACACACTTGGCATAGCGCTTTCAGTTAAAGAACCGTAAGAATGGATGCGCTGTGTTGCCTCAAGCAAGTAATTTTTCCCTTCTGTTATTTTTCTCATTTCAGAAGAACAGACGCTTTGTTTGTTTGTTTGTTATGTTTGTTTCCAGGCTCATGAGCATCAGCGGATAGCTGCATTCAAACAGAGAGATCGTGACCTCATTGATGTGTTTGGCATCATGTTTTTGACATGAGAGAAACAGATATTGCAGTCATGACAGAACATTGAAATCAGAGAGTCTTGCAATGGGAATAATCTCTGTGTAATATTACAGTTGAGATACATAAACTGTTTTGTGTGTGTGTGTGTGTGTACTGTTAATATGTATATACAGTATTTGTGTGCACATACTGTATATACTGTATTAAATATGTATGCGTACACATGGTTTTGCCTATTATATTTAGTGTGTGTGTGTAATTTGCATATATAGCCCTTTCCATGGACATGAGGAGTTGATGACGGGCAAAAACAGCTGAGGTGAATCATCACATTTCCCAGAAGGTTTATGCTAAAATTCTTATCATGGCTGCCACAGAGGTTGAGTCTGCTCATTGTTACACCGGTGCCAGGCCAGCCTCAGAGGAAAGACACGTACACCTCTTCCTCACACAGGCCCACGGCAGCAAACACAACCTGCAATATTGATTTGCAAGACCCACACCTAACAGACACCGCAGCCGCGCTGCGTTTCGAAAAACAGACAGGTGTGGATTATTTACTGTGGCCCGAGGAAGGCCAGACCTCACCATGAATCTGTAAACAACTGCTGAGGCCAGGTCACCGGCAATGAAGAACTTAGAGACAGAGAAAGACAAACAAAGAGAGAAAAAGACTCCAAAATGGAACAGAGGCCAATGTTTGTGTGGAAAGAAAAGAATTGGATGGAAATTCTGCTCAAAGCCGGAGCTCAAAAGCTTTCTGAGAGAAAACCAATGAGAGTTCAGCTCTAGTTGCGAGTCCTTGTGATGTCACACGAGCAGAAGAACAGTGTCACGGCAGCAGATTTATTCAGTTGGGCTTTATCAAGTTCATTTAATAATTCACATAGAATGGACAAAAATTGAGTTTTATAAAAATAACCCAACTTTGTCTTTGATGTTTGTGAAACACCCTTTAAATTAGTCAGTTTATTTCTACAGTCATTTTTACAGTATGTCAATTATAACCTTCCCGCCATGCAAAGTTTACAGTATGTGCTGATAAAATGGCACTTAGTTATTATTGTTAAGAAAGGTTTAATATTCCAGCTGGTTAGATCTGTATAAATTAGTTTAATTCAGTTTTCATGTCCAGTATGTTTCTCCCAGAATGTGTTTGAACCACTAAATGGTATTTCAAGCATCACTTTCAGCTCAGATGCTCCCAGTCCAACAAACTGAGCAGCAAATTGGGGGATATAAGGTTCAATTAACAACAGGAAGTCATGTGAGGAGAATGACAGCTTCCCAGACAGAGAGGGGGGGGGGTTGTCATCATCAGACATTTCTCCTTTTAGGTTTAGAATAGAAGTAAAGCTGCATTTATAATCTCAAATAAACAATGAGCCACATATCTGAACCCACAACATCCAGTCAGGTCTGCTGGTGTCTCTGCAGTGACCGGGTCAGTACGTTTGCTTTATGTGAGGTTCAGATAAGATCTCAATATCATTGTGCATTTTAGTATGAAATTTGTCCAAAACCAGATTTTTATTTTGTTATTTTTATAGCTGTTAATGTATGGCTGCAACAGTCTGTCTGTGTCTGTTTCTCCTAAGCAATTTTAGGAGAAACATCTGATACTGAAATGAAACAGACTGAGAACTCCTGAGCTATAAAAGAGCAATTACTGAACACTGCTATTATCTCTGTGTAAGTAACAACAGTCACATGATCAACATGATGTCATTGTATGTCATGTGTTTTCTAAATGCTGTTTTATAATGTACCGTTTCATTCTTCTCTTCCAGTAACCAATAAATAAGAAGGTCCTTCAGAAGCTGTAGAGCATCTAATGAAAGATGTTCAGGTTCCACTTGTAACTCCTTTGTATGATTTAATGCCTGTAGGTCACAACAGAGGACAGATGATGTGTTTTGGGTGGGGGTGATGCCCCGCTCCCCTATTGAGACCACCACACTGTGTTGTTAATGAATTTGGCCCCCCACCCCCAGACCTCCACAGGTCTCCAGGTCTCACCTGATGGAAAGGAGCACGTAGGCCTCGCTCCGCCCTCACGCCGAGCGCATTACCGAGCCCATCTGGTGCCCGTGCCCCATGCCAAGTACAGCCCAGTCCGTCAGAACAAGGTCATGTGTTGCCGTATGTTCTGGCTCACCGTTCCACTCCCCAAAGGTCCGACACCTGAGATCAGAACCGTGCGGTGCCAGGTAGAGGCGTCGCTTGAGGAGATTTTACCTCAGAGAGGGTAACGGTTAATTCTGTGCCATTCGAGGACACAAAGCTTAATGTTCACTAATTGTCTCTATCCAAATATAATCGTATTAGTAGTTATAATTACATTAATTCTGTTTTCATTTTTGTTTAAAGCTGCAATTCGTAACTTTTCAGGTAAAATGTAAACAAAAATCAGTTATAAGCAAAATAAGCAAATGCATGACTGATGCTGTAATCTCTCTATCTTACCCCAATTCATAACAATATATTTATAATAATGATTTATAATTTGAGCTGTCGGGTCTGATTTAGCAGAAAATGTCCATCTGTAAGCAGAAAGAAGATCTGGCTACTGTATGTACATGTGCAGCTTCTGTAGATTATTTAGAGGAAAAACCTCCTCAGATGCCCTGCAATGTTATATTCCAAACAGAGATGGTGCTAGAGAGGCTGAAGTTATGGGGTGCGGCTTTAAATTGTACTCTGTGTTTATTTTATTCACTTCTGATAACAGTCATTATTAATCAAGTTAATGAAATTGATAATAATAATAGAGGTATTGTCTCAAACATATTCTGTGGAGGCCATTTTATAGTGCAGAACTAAACACAAAACATAATGTCTTAAGTAGAAGGTTAATTAGATTTTTATCAATACATTTATAGCTTAAACACCTTTATTGAAGGGTTGACATCTGAAATGTTGCATGTTATTTTCATTTTTCAGAAAGGCAACTGATTTTGTTTGGTGTTAAAATGATTGTAGAGATTTCCTGAGAGTTAAACCCTGTGGCCCACGTCACACATGCAGAATAAACCTGATATGAAACTGCTTAAGCCTCAACACTGAGCAATAAACCGGCAACAGCAATTTGCAGTTTCTGGTGACTGACTCAGAGGTCCAATTCCTTCTCACATGACCTGGTTCTGGTTCTCTTGTTGAATAGTGATTACAGCAGAGGCTGTCAGATCTGTTCCCTGCCAGTGAACTTAAACCTGGAATGACCTTCCAAAAGCATCCAGATCTCTGAAAAATCCCAACAGGAACAAATCCTTTCACTGCAGTTATTTATGCTGTGAATGAAGGAAAAATGTAGGATGACCGTGTGTGATCATTATTCCAAAGAGAATTTCTGATGTAATTGGGAGAATTCGAGTGAGTAATTGCTGTTTTTGGCAGTGAGGTGTCTGCTAACATCACACAAATTTGCCAAATGGAAAAATCATCCGATTGGAAACTTGAATGTGGAATTCTGTAACTATAACTTAAAGCAATATAGCGCAAAAAATGAAACATTAAAAACATACAGTGATTTTACGGCCTCTTCTGGAGTACTGTGTTGTTTTAATATATTTTATCACTTTTCTCCACAATTCACCACCATGTATGTTATTTGTATATTATTTTGAGTTATTTTTATTTGCATTTAAGCCACAGACATTTGCGATAGATTCACTCATGCAAATGCACAGCTCCTTTTAATGCTAATACAACACAAAACTGAGGTTTCCTGCTCTGTGAAATATATTATTGTGAGTCGAGCGCTACAGTGAAGTATAATCTAGATTAGCATAGCTCAGGACTACACATGGTTACTTCTGATTCTTAGCCGTAATGGATTAGATGTAAACAGAAAGAGGCGTTTAATGTAAATTGTGTTTTCAGAGCAGCCCTCAGTGATATCCTGCAGGATTTGATCAGGGTCCTGTCACAGCCGCCTCTAATTCTCTTTCTGTGGTTTCGCTGCGGCCCGATTGTCCTTCTATCTGAGTTCCTATTGGTATTCAGTCTGTCTGAGCCCGGCAGAATGAGTAGTGAAGTGTGACGGACAGAAGCCAGACTCAAACACGCCACAGGTCATGTTTATGAATTTGAATGCATAAAAGTGGTATAAAAATTATCTGCTCATCATTTTCAGTTTTTTTATTAATTAGTTTAAATTACAACAGCTCAACACCAGTCAAAAATGTTTATTGTAAGTTATGAGTTCAAACTTGAAGTTAATGTTTCTAGTGATCGTATTTTCCAGAGTAATCGCCTAGTGAACCGGATGGTTCCACAACCTGAGGGCACCGGAACCTCCTCACATCCCGCTGTGATGTCTCAGGATATCTGGTCAGGAAACAAACTAGTTTTATGTCATTTTTACCATTTGGCAACCAGTGGAACCTGTGCAGTGCTAGTGCAGTGATGTGACAGCCGAGATACAGGAACACCTTTGAGGCTGTTTAATGCAGCACAGCTTGTATTTACTGAGAGATACGTGCTGCAAGACATAAGCGTTCATATGTTTCTACCATTAATTTCTCCCTTGTGTCTTGCTCTTTCTCTCTCTTTACCCCCCCCTCACCTTTTCTTTCTCTCTCTCCTTTTCTCTCTCTCTCTCACCACCTGTCATCTTCAGTGTCCCTCGCCCCCTTCCTCTTTGTGATTATTGCACTGGTTGTCTTCAGTGGCATGTTTACACAAACTACTTAAACAGCCTCTTTTTTTGTCAGCCATGTTGTGCAGCTCAGCTGTTAATTAGCCCTTTGTCTGTGTGGCATGCAGCGCTTTATTATTTTTCCCCATGTTCTCGCTGTGTGTTTCCAAATGCTGGCCTGAAAATTGGTCACTAAGGGAGCTGTGTGTGTGTGTGTGTGTGTGCATTTTTAACTTTTATTAATGCACAGTTCAGTTGCAGGATAATAACAAAATAATTTCTCATAATCATGTTAGTTTTCTCTTTCGTAATAGAAACAACCTTGCTAACCTGTTAAGAACATTTTCCAAACATTTCCATTGGATAACAAAAACGTTACATATATTGCTTTGAATGTTTCAGGAATGCTTAAAACATTCTCTGTTAGCTGGCAGGGTGACAGATGTCAGGTGTCAGACTGAGACCTGCTTGCTAAGATTAGACATGTTTTTTTAATCTGGTTTAGGTGATCTGGTCATGAGTGTGGACAGACTTCTCATTCTGTATTACTTAGACTTCATTGTCCTTGTACAGCTGTATGAGTTAAACAAACCGTGATTTAAACCCAAAGTCTGATGCATTTGAAATGCTGATGTGATTAAGCGTAATATTGTCTCTCACATGACTGCGTTTACGGACAGTCAACATAATCTATGAGGTCAAAGCACCAATTTCTTCCTATTAGGAGACAACTGGCAAAAGACTCCAGTGTGACTGAAGGTCTAGTCTGTAGTCAGACATTAGCACCCCATTCCTTTTGTTTGTCATATTTTAAGGGAGTGAGTGTGGCCCACTGACAGGTTTAGAATTAATGAACGTTTTAAAGGAGTAAATCTGTTTAGAATCAACGGTCAGAATAGTGATGATGACACTGTTAGGATGAATCACGGCTCAGCTGTCTCAGTTAACAGGGTATGTTCTCACAACGTTGGCTAATGTTCTCTAAAAGGCCTCCTAAAGGTATCAAAGAGTCATTAGTAGTTTTTTAAATGTTTTTATACTTGTATGTCAAACATTATCCTTAAATAGTTAGTGGAACATTTTAAAAACACAATACAGCTTTTAAAACTGGTCTTTATGAACATTCAGAATAACATTTTTAATGTTTTTGTTCCTTAATGGAAATGTTACAGAAACGTTCTTACAACCAAATGTTTTTAGCTGGGTCTTCTGCATGAGGAGAGAGATTATTTTGGTCAGGTGAAGGGGTGACAGCTAGTTAGTGGTTACAGGTATAAGAGAGGATACAGAGAGGAAGAAAAGCATCTCTTTACTCACATTATTTCCAGTGTAACTCTATAAGCACTTCCTCCGCTGAGACAGAACACGTGAGGATTTGGCTTTGAATTGTAAGAAGTTCAAATGACTTGCAAAATGACAAAACACTTAATAAGTGTCAAAGACAATTTAAATCTGTCTCTCAGGAAATAAGGGACACAATTCAAAAGGTCAAAAGTGAGCTGAAGGGAAGTTAATTTAATCATGGCAGTTTATAGGGAGGCAGTGAGACGGAGAGAACGTAATCCGATAATGATGAAATGGGAGAACATTTTATTCCTTTAAAACTCCAGTTTTGAAACACGATTACTACACATGAAGACAAATCCTGTCTGAGGTTCCGTTAGTGAGAGCAGGAACAATCTCTCCTGCTTTAAAACCGTTTTAAAGGAATAGTTCACCCATAATCACTCTCATGTCCTTCTAATACCGCATTATTTTCTCTCTCCCAGTGAATGGAAAATGAGATTTCATGCAGTGAGATGTTTTATGTTGCTCATTTATATGTTACAAGGAAAACAGGAAGTGGCCGGTCACGGTGGCTGATGGTGGCGCTTTTCATTTGTAGGCAGACAGGAAGTTACTCTTCTCTGCATTTTAATGATAAATGCACGACTCGCGGTCGACGCTGTTTGTTTCAGTCCTGAATGGATTTTGCTGCTTTCTAAACTGTTCCTGAAAACATTCAGACTCCCGCTTGATCTGAGACAAATATTGAGATGTAATTAAATTTGTCTTGTTTAGTTGATCAGCTTTTATACAGACGTTCATTTTGTATTTAAAGTTTCTCGCTGTGATGCATGCAACAATCTCTGCAGCTCTATCAGCGCGTCCGGCGCATTAATAGACTGTGTGAGTCATTGATTTCTAATTACACTGAAGTCCACTCTGGGGATAAATATTGTGTGGCGCGGCCATCTTGCGGCTTATTGTAATCAGAGCTGGTATTGATTGTCTGTCTGAGCTGCAGAAGTAATCTGTTTTAAATACACTGGGACCGGAGAGAATGGGGCAGAACCGTCTGTGCTCTGACTGTGTAATGGTCATGTCTCCAGTCCGGTGAGAAATCCAGAACAACAAAAGGAAACTTCCAGCATTGCTTGCACACGCGCAGCAGAGTGTGTTTTAACACAGGGAGGTTGTATCTTTGTTCTGCTAATGTTATCAGACTTTTGTATGAGAGATTTAGACTCTGTTGTCTTCTGCTTGCATGGGCAACTTCCTCTCTAAAGGCTTTTTAAAACTCAGGTCAAATCGCTTTAGTGGCTCTATTACACTAGATGTAACAACATTGGCTCAGCCAATGGCGTGAGGTTAGGGGACGGGCTTGTGGTTTTGCAAGCAACAGGAAAATGGTGGGAAATGTTTGAAACTGAGTATTTTTCACAATGATGTTTGGTACAGCAATTATACATTTTTACAACAGATGTGTGTTATGTGGGCGGGTTCAGAGCCGCCCGCAGCCGGGCTTAGACATCTATCAAATAAATTTCATATCTGGCCATGGCCACCAAATTGTTTTCGACAAAACGCATTCCAGGACAATCCTATCGACTGAACCTTTGTCTGCTTGCCTCCAATATGATCATAAATAAGAATGTCAGGGGGGCGCATTCGTATTTTCTGAGTGGGCAGTGATTTTCTCCTGAGACTATAATGTATTGCCCTCGAGAGCACTCCAGATCCCTCTCTCTCTCCCTCTCTCTTTCCTTCTCTCTCTTTGTCTCTCTCTCGACATTTCCCCCACAGCTGTGTAGAAATTAGGATATTTACTATCCCCATATAT
>JBAJNP010014075.1:0-10000 GCA_036877545.1 Yasuhikotakia modesta | reverse complement strand
ACACTCTCACACACACTCACACAAACACTCACACACACACACACACCGTATTATTTAAAAACAGTCACTATGAAACTGTTGAAGGCATCACTTCTGGGTCATGATGTGTTCACCACACGCACACATTTACACAAATGATGATGTTAAAAATGACAGCTTCACTACAGAACTTAAACAACTTAAAGAATCTGACAGATTTGATTTAATAAAGATTAAAAAGCAAAACGCATCTTTCAGAAACAGAAGTGCAGTTTTATATCCACTAGCTTTCCAGTTTAAAGCTACAGCCCTTAACTTTTCCTCTCTGCTGTCATCGGACTGAAATGTCCTCAGTTTACAGATGTGTTGTGTTTTCCCCAAAATCACCTGACAGCTCAGAATATAAATCATTATTATAATCTTACTGTTGTGAATGAGGGTGAGATAAAGAGAAAGTGTTACACACTGAACTGTCATCTACGTGATCAATAACTGAATTTTATTCATTTTTAACCCATAAAATTACAGATTACAGCTTTAACCAGACGATGCAGACAAATAATAGCAGGTTATAGAGAAATAAGCTTGTGGTTAATCCTCAGGAAGTTTAAACTGAAAGATGACATTTCCTGAACTATTTTGAACTCTGTCAGGCCTTTGGACATTGATGTTGCTATAAGTGAAGACTGGCAGAATTTGTTAGTCAGCAGTTTAAACTGAACTGACTTCCTGTTTCTCAAGTGTTAAGTTTTTGACTTTAATCTGCTTTGTTTAGGTCTCGGTTTGGCTCGGCTGTGTTATGATTTGGTTGTGATTTCACTTTTGAGGACAATCTTTACTGAACGGATCACAGACCTACAGAGATGAGCGGTAAGTGTTGTCAGTTATTACGTGCAACAAATAAAATACTCTTTATAACACACAAACATGTTATAATAAAAACATTTTCTATTTTAAATGACAAACCAACACGCACCGTTTTTGTCATGTTAACACTGTTGCATTGTTGTGAAAACAATGTTAAAAATGTTAGTTTTGTTGAGAGCTGATAACTAGCTGTTAATATTTAAATATTTCATTCTTATATCATTAGTTGAAATGTTTCAAATGCATCTTCCTAACACTTGCATTAGTGCCTATGATGAAGGCTGTTATTGAAAGACACGATTATATTATTCGTTTTAAAACGGTCAAACAAACGTCAAGCTTTCCGCAAACTAACATGGAGAATTTTTAACAGTTTAACAGTGGACTGTATTTGTGAACACTGGGTTTTTACAACATAAGTTGTTCAAATAAATAGTTTTAACCCAAAACTCATTTACTCACCCTCATTCATTCCTGCATGACTTTTATTCTGTGGAACACAAAAGAATATATTCTGAGAAATGACGTGGTGATTTTGTGTCCACACAGTGGGAGTCACTGACACACATCAAATAATTTAACCATATATATTTTGTGTTCCTCAAAAGTAAATAAAGTCACACAGGCTTAGAATGAGGTGAGGATAAGTAAATGATGAAAGACTTCATTTTTGAACTGTCGCTTTAGCTGACGAAATCACAAGTTACTCGTTTAAGTTGAACAAATTAATAGATAACATCAAAAACATAACTGGCATAAACATTTACTGTCATCACATTATTTTATCATCTCATTTCCAGTAACAGTAGAATGATGTTGCAAGCAAACACACAAACTACACAAATATAATCTAGTATGAACAGCAAATACAAAATAATATAATAGTCAATTAGTAAATCACGAGTGTATTTGTGTGTTAAAATATGTTACAATAATAATGATAATAATAAGAAAATAATAAGTGTTTGTATCATTTCAATAATACTAATTATACATTTCTCCATTCTGCTTATTTTAAATTATATATAAATTAATAATATATAAATTAGTTTTCAACAGCACTCAACACGGAAGATTAACCACAGAAAATAATATAATGCTTCATTGTGCCACTGAAGAACTGTTTTATTAAATATAACTGTATATAACTTAGTAAGTGTACAGTACAAAGTGAACTATTAACATAATTGTTAAAAAAGGATAAACACACATTCACACACATCATGCAATCCTGCTGAGACAGAACGGAAAAAATATTAAAAGTTTAAACAAACACTAACTTTAAGACAGACTTGATTTGAAGAATCTGTCGTTTGAGAAACAGACTGGTGAACATACAAGTGTCTAGGTTTGACTGCGTTTAGTGTTGTTTGTCTGCACACACACACACACACACACACCGTTACTGTCAGGTTTATTTCTGATGTAACAATGGTCTTGTTCCACTAACTGGTCAGCATCAGTCGGGTTCACACACTCTGTAAACTGACTGGAGTGCAGATGGAAAGTTTCTAAACCACAAAGAGCCCTTCAACAGTTTACACTCATTGTGCTGTGTGATAATCTGTTTCAGAGTTTAACCAATGGTCTGTTTTCACACCTAAAAAATAACTCAACACGTGTCCATCTTGAAACACACGCGTGTGTGTTTTTTAAGTGTTTAAGAAAAACCTAAAGAGAAACTGTAATGTGCTTCTTAAAGGAAACTGTTAAAACACTCTAAATGTTTATAGGACAGCAGCATCTTTCAAGAAGCTCAGAGATACTGATCAAATAACCATCCTATGCTCTAAGCAGACCATGTGACAGGAAGTGACAAGATGGTGTCTATATTTCATATGTAGATGATTAGGGGAGGAAGCCTGACACTAAATCATAGTGTGACTTTACTGTATCTGCTGTCTTAAAATAGTTTTAGCCTGTATACAGTCCAACTCTGACAGAGAATAAGAGAGAATAAATTGTCACACAAAGATTTTGAATAAAGTAAAATGGCAAAAAAGGTTATGCCATTACTAAGCTGAGAACAAATATATGTATATAAACTACTATAAACAAATATATATAAACTACAACACAACCTGAAAATCCACCTCAAAAACAACACATTTGCATATTTCATTTCCTGTTTCTTAGTTGCATCTTTTGACATGTGTAGCACTCCAGAAACCTTACACTCTTCTTCTTTTGTAGCTGGGCCTATTCCTGATGTTTGCTGGAACCTTCATCACCAAACCACCTTCATCTAAACAATCCTAAATAAAAGAACATCACTTTATGGTAACATTTAAACCACCATGTCATCACATCCTCCTAAAGGTTATTATAACAGTAAGAGTTAGTGGTACAACAATCTTTCAGAAATGACAGAAAATCTTTATGAGACAAATCAGTTCAACCACACCAGCTATGTGTTCCAGCGTAGCCCAGATGTTCCTCACTATAGTGCACCTAACATAAGCTCAATGAATTCATCTCCAGTGTCTCCACCTCTCAACCATGAGCAGTTAGCATCTCCTGACGCTCCAGGAAATGAAATTTCTCCATTGCTTGATATGTCAGATGGTGATGGGACTTGGGATTACAATCATTTTGAAAGGCCTGGTCTCCCGGTGTGGGGATCTCTGCAACCAGAACTCTCAGAGACCACTGGTGCCTCTCAGATCCACCACTTCGACGTCCAGCCTCAGAACGAATTCAACCTGACTTCTAAAGACAACGGCAGTAGTGTTCTTCATCAGAGGTTGGACTCATTTTCTAAAGCATTCCCTACCAAGAACATCCACCTGCTCTTTGAAGACAGACAGAAGACAGTGGAGAAGAACTCAGATAGCAGTCATATATCAGGGCTTTTGCAGGTACCTCAAGGTGAAACATTCTCAGAGGGATCAGACAGGCAAACTATGGAGTCTCCCATTTTTAATCTGATGTCTAGTCAAGGTCAAACTCAAACAATATGTGGCCAGCCTGGATTCCATCTATCAGACAGCAAGAACTCATTGTACGGTCTTTATCAAAACAACCAGCATTTTCATTATGGATACCAGCAACACAAACAGAAAGTGCCTAATATAGAACAGGGTCTTCAGAAGCCCCAGAGCCCTTGGATTCCTCAGTACGGTTTCCAAAGTCACCTAACATCATATCCAATGACCTTTCAGTTACCTCAACACCAGCAACACAGAGGAGCGTTTGCACATAAAACCCACCAGGATTGTGTGAAGAGCCACAATTCAGCTCATTCTCCAACCTACAGCCAGAGTCAAGAGTTCAAGAGCCCAGAGCAGCAGAACTTCCAGGATCACAGCTTGGGCCTTCCATCACCCAACTGCCAGGTTCAACACGCTCACCCAGTTTACCATCAAAGCAGCGTCTATCCGGCCCAACATGGTCAGGAACATGTGCTGTCAGTCTCCACAAACCAGAGCAACATGTTTCACAACAGCCATTTGCCATCTTATGACAAACACTCTGCACCCAACACACCAGTGTTTTCAAGTCCCAAAGACGATGCCCAGACCAGTTTCAACTTCCCTCAGAGAAGTGAAGATATCTGCAGCCCTCAGTATTCAGTCAGTAGCTCAGGGGTCAATAAAGCTGCTCATCAGTTTCCTCATCTCACCTCACAGTGGACACAGGTATCATGTTTATACTTTATTACTGTACTGTTGTGTACTGCACAGTTCTCATGAAGCTCTTTGTCCTCACAGGCAATTTCACCAGATATTCCAGATGAAACCATTTCACAACATTACAGGTCAGTGCCACAGAAATGTTAATATGTGTGGATATGATTTTGGCTTTGGATATAAGTGTTCAGTACTGTATAAATTAAACTTACTGTTATTGTTGTGCTAGAATGAGATGCACCGTTTGTCAGAGACAATTCAAAAGTCTTCCAGCCCTGAATGGTCACATGCGTTCCCACGGAGGATTCAGAACACACCCCTCGACCCTCAAAATGGTACAAACCAACAATTACATTTCAATTTAAAGAAACAGTTTACCCCAAAAATATAATTCTGTTCTCATTTACTCACCGCTACATTCTTGTGAAGAACGTTCTCTGTGTTCTGCCCATGTTCTGTTCTGTCCATCAACTCCTTTTCTGTTGCCTGTCAGAACATAAATTTGCAACAACATAAAGGTGACAAAATGATGTCAGAATTTCCATCTTCTCCATTATGTTTTTAAGAGGAAACATTATTTTGTATTGTTTGTTTTGACAGAGAGATGGGCAGATTCATGCGTCCGGTGAAGTTTGTCAAAGCAAACCCATCATCTTACCTGTTTCTGTTCCTGTGAGGAACCACCAGATGATCTCCAGACCTCCTTCTGGCCCACAGTGTCACCAGAAAGACGATGACCTGAGGGTTCAGTCACCCCTCCCGTCACAAAGCCACACTTCCTGTGTGAGTTTTTATATTTATGTACTGTTTTTAGCTTTGAGATCTTTCTAAACCCCAATAAATTAGCCCTTAGATATGCCCCACTTCCTGTTTTAACAGGAAATACATCAACATTTAAAAAAAATTGCACTTATACAAATTAGATTGTGGAGAAGAAAATGCATGCATACATATCCACAAATATGAACTACAATCATATTTATATACTTACGTGAGCGTTTATCTGATGTTTCTCAATGGGATTGTAGATAAAGACACCAGCTTCTGATGGGGAATGTGGATCAAAACAGGGCAGAAGGAGAAACCGTCAGTGTTTGGTGCCTCTGATGATTCCTGGGCCCGGATCCAGCCAGGAGTCCAGAGGAGCCGTGCTCTTCAGAAGTCTGCTGAGAACACCCAGCAGTGTGACACCATACACCCCCCCACCCATGCTCAGCCCGGTCCGGCCGGGCTCGGGTCTCTTCAGCGCCGTCAGCGGGAGAAACTCAAGCAGCGAAACAGAGTCTGATGCCAACAGCAAAACAAGTACAGCTTAAGTTTCATTTACTTAAAGGAGTTTTGATGGGTTCCCAGCTAACAATGTCAGATTAGCTGAAATATTTCCTAATAAGAAACATTAGTTCAGTAACTAATGTTACTGAGAGAACCTTTCTGGTAACTGTTGAACATTAGCCAACATTCTGAAAATGTTTCCTGTTAGCTGGGCTGTTGTCATAAAGTAAACAGAAGGTTTTTTATTGTATAAATCTGTTACAGATGAAGTGGATGGCAAGAAATCTATAAATGTGACACCGTAAGTATTTGATCTGTTTCTTTATTTAAAAGTGACATGTAATGTCTTTTTGTGGTTGGTTACCAAAGCGTTGTCATTACGTTATTATTTTGTAAAACCAATAGTGATTGTTTTTTAATGACTGCATTCAGAAAGGTTTTCCAAACAACTATAACAACAGGTTAATCTGAGTCACATGAAGAAAACATTTAACTTGGATAAGCAAAAAAAAGTTTTTACTTCATAAACCAGTGAAATCACAGCTAACTATAAATCATTTTGTGAGTCACTTTCTCTTAGTAAATTACACAGATATTTTGACAATATTAACCAGTAACTGTATTACCTGTGTACTGCAGTCGGATTAATATTGGTGAAGGATTTCAAGCAAAAATCCCAGAAGTTGGTCAGTCCCTCATAGAAGACGATACACACAATGCCGTTCTTCTGTGGATGCCCACCAGAGACCTGCAGACCCCTGATCACCAGCAGAAAGGTGACCAGTGGTTTCATTTAACCAAATATTGTGCTACAAAGTTGATTCGCTCATTCTGGTGCAACATCTAACTGTCTTTGGCGTTACTGTGCTGCTGTAGTGGAGAAGCTGTTGATGCTGGCCTGTTCCAGTGTTCTACCAGGAGGAGGAACAAACACTGAATATGTGCTACATTGTCTTTTTGAGTGTCGGGGAGATATTATGGTCTGTATTTCTGTATCACAACTTTCAGTCTCTTAAATTTGTTTTCTAGAAAGTCACTTTTTTTATGTTCCAGAACACGCTGGAGAGACTTCTCTTCCCTCAGAGGAACACAACCAGCCTCAGAACAGACTATCATTACGCAGGTGTGGGACCTAAAAATGTCTTCAGAAGCTACAGCAAATATTCAATCAAACCACGTTACGATGATTTTTTTGTCTTCATCAATAGGTTCAGATCTGTGGAGTCCTCAGGAGAAACGGCAGCTGAATAAAGCTCTTCTAACTCATCATAAAGACTTCCATCTCATCCAGAAAATGGTAGTTATCGTTCTTCAACATGAAATTATTCATACATTTGTTTGCGTTGGATTAGTAAACATACATTCATCCGCACGCATGCAGCGTCAATCTGTGAGCCTGTGGTTTGTTAACTGTGAGAGTTTTTTAGGTCAAGACTAAGTCAGTGTCTCAGTGTGTTGAGTATTACTACACATGGAAGAAACGCTTGCGTCTGGGTACGAGAGTCAGTTCAGCTGTGTCTACACCTGTTCAAGACCGGCAGGCAAGACTTTTTAATGGTTTTAATAAAAAACTATTACAAATAAAATGTGTATTTTATATATATGTGTGTGTTGAATTAGGGTGACTGGACAATAAACCTTAGCAAAGAATCTGACAAAGAAACCAAGAACAAACTGAAGGACAGTCAGACTCTGTTTAACTGTGATGTCTCTGTGAGTAACTGTCAGCTCATACATACTTCAGCACTACATTTCCTGTCCGTGTATCCGTCTGTTCTCTAAAGTTCATACTTCACTGTCTGTGCATTCTTTGAAATGTGATGTAACTACTTCCTGTTGATTTAAAGATTAGAATGTATTTAATCACTGATGTTAATGCATACGGCACTATTAATATTATTTATACTCAGCATTATGGATTTGAACACACCTCAGCCCTGAGCAATACACTTTAGTGTGAAACTCCACCCTAACAACCACACTGAACACCCTAGCAACCGCATGACAATTCGCAAAAACTTCAGATAATTTCAGATACTGTATGATCTTGTGCCTTTAAAACTTGCTTGCGATTGCTTGTCTACCCTAACTTTAAAATCTAAACTTTTTTAAGCAAATGAACGGAACGACATGGAACCAAAACAATCTTGGGTTCCTGTGTAACTCTTCAGCAGAACACAGAACATCACTGACGGAACCTGTGGGCTCAGGATCTGTAAGAAGTTCCCCTTCTAACAGCACCACCAGCGGAGAAACGGACTCCAGCCTCGTGTTTCCCTGCACTGAGTGTGGAAAGTAAGTCAGTGTTCAAAACCAGAATCACTTTGATACAGTTACAAACCATCAGTGTTTGTGGTCTGATCTGATGGTCTCAATCACAGGGTGTTTCTGAAGGTGAAGAGTCGTAACGCTCACATGAAAACACACCGGCAGACAGAAAATACTCAGCTTTGGACATTTCCCAGAGTTCCTGAGAAAGATAAAGTGCTTGTGGCTTCTGGCTGCGCTGTTATGCCACAGAAGCGGCCCACAAACCTTCATTATGGTGATGACACTGCGGAGGTGAGGACGTTCTCTGTAAATGACTTACAGTCTGTACAGGACAGAGATGTTCAAATAAACACTGTGCTACAGTCTCAGCTGGACTATATCACAAGATAACAGCCCATGTAACAGACTTACTAAAATAACTTACTATACTGTATTAAAAACATCTTTCCTGGTATTGTAGTATAAAATTATATAATCTGATTATATCTGCTTTTGTGAATCTTCATATACCATGTTTAATAAAAATGATAAATAACCATGTTTAATAAAAGGATTAATAGCCCAAATAAACTTTCATCTCTTGTATTTTGCCCAAACAAGGTCCTATATTACACATTTTATACATGATCACAAAGAAAATCTATAATCTGAATCTATAAATAAATAATCACAGTTCTCATTGATTAACAAATACTGAGAAAAAATACTAAAATACAAACACTAAAAAACTTTTATCATTCATTATATTTAATAAAAGCAGCTGCTGTCAGAAGTGGGATTCGAACCCACGCCTCCAGGGGAGACTGCGACCTGAACGCAGCGCCTTAGACCGCTCGGCCATCCTGACACGCCGGCGGCCGCGCGTGATGCGTTCATTAATACAGTTAAACAGCGAAGAGTTAAAAACTGCAGCAGCATGACATTAAACCCGCAGAAAGCCGCATATAAACCATCGCTCTGATCCTTTGTCTCCGTGTTTGATAATAAAATGTCAGTAAAGTGTCGGAAGTTAAAACTAGATGTTGAGTTTATAAAGATAAATAGCGGGTTTGGCTGAAAGCATTAAAACCCAACACACACGTGACGTGATGCTAATAAACTATTACCAGCTGTTAGACTTACTCGAGTCTTTATCTTTCACCTGATCTGACACATCATTCATAAGAGAAACTGAGGTAGTAACTCTTTACACTGTGATATATTTATACTGTGATATATTTATACTGTGATATCTTTATACTGTGATATCTTTACACTGTGATATATTTATACTGTGATATCTTTATACTGTGATATCTTTATACTGTGATATCTTTATACTGTGATATATCTTTACACTGTGATATCTTTACACTGTGATATCTTTATACTGTGATATCTTTATACTGTGATATCTTTATACTGTGATATATCTTTACACTGTGATATGTATAGATATATATGTCTGTTTGGTGTTGGTGTTTAGTGAGTGTGGATGTGATTAATAAACTACTTTATTCCTCGCATTGTGTTTATTACCTATAAATCCCGCTCCGACGCGTCACCGTCCCCTAATTGTGACGCAAACAGGCTCGATGACGTCCGTCAAGGGGCGGGGCTTTTGTGGAGGGTGAGGCGTGTTCACGCTCGCGGGCGCGAGCAGCGCGGGCACGCTCGACGGTTCCTGTTAGATGAGAGGAGCTGTGTTATCTGACATTTTATAAGAGTTTATAAGGGTCTTTATAAGTGTTTATTAGAGTTTATAAGGGTTTATAAGGGTGTCTGTCCTGCTATAACAGCCGGTGTTAATAAACAACGCCAAATAAACACCAACGGTACGTGAAATTAATTTCTGTTTATTTTAATAATCAGACTAAATATTTAGATAAACCGCGTCTGTATTTATTTATGGTGGCCATTTTATTATTGTGTCACGTTTGCTGTAACGTCACTGTTTTATAATATAATGTCATATTATTATTGTGTCACGTTTGCTGTAACGT
>JBAJNP010014072.1:0-11369 GCA_036877545.1 Yasuhikotakia modesta | reverse complement strand
GTGACTGTATTAAACTCCAGTTATAATGAATGAGTGACTGTATTAAACTCCAGTTATAATGAATGAGTGACTGTATTAAACTCCAGTTATAATGAATGAGTGAATGACAGATATATCATATCTGATGTCAGGCCTTCCCAAACTGAATTGTGGTTTTGTAGCATCACTGGCATTGTTTGCGCCAGAACTTGAAAAATGTTTTAATTTCTCAAGTGCTCATGCAAGCATGAGCTAATCACACTGCCTGTATGCAAATACCCAGTACAGACCCCAAAACATACCGGAGGGGCCGGTGAATTTGGGGTGTGTTGTGCTTGTGTTGTTACTGTACTCGGTTTATTACTGAATGATTGTTTGCACAGCAAAACATGTAATTGCCATCACTGTCAAGAGTGGGTTGCCACGGAAACAGTTACCCAGGCAACAGAGGGAGGTTGCAAACCCTCCTCTTCTGAGCTCTGGATCAGGAGCCCCTCAATTAAAATTGGGCTCAGCCACGTTAAATTAGCACTAATTAGAAAATTACTCTGAGTGTCTCTGCTACTGAAAATGGCTTCCTTGGAAAAAGCCGAACGCCTGTTACTGCCACACTCTACAATCACAAATGAAATCAGCACCTGGATGTTACAAATCACAGGTCTTATCCAGCAGTCTGCTTTAATGAATATTCCTGCCACTGCGAAGCGGCTGGAGAGGCTCCAGAGATGCACTCAAAGGTTTGGCAAACAAACATGTTTAGCAGATAGTTAGATTGTGTGTGTGTGTGTGTGTGTGTGTGTGTGTGTGTGTATGTTGTTTGTGTCTGTGTGTGTGGGGTGTGTGTATGTTTGTGTGTGTGTGTGTGTGTTTGTGTATGTTTGTGTGTTTGTGTGTGTGGGGTGTGTGTGTATGTGTGTGTTTGTGTGTGTATGTGTGTGTGTGTTTGTGTCTGTGTGTGTGGGGTGCGTATGTTTGTGTGTGTGTATGTGTGTGTGTGTGCCTGTGTGTATACATAATGCAACAGCAGATGTGACCACTGGATGTTTTTGTGCTAACATTGTGTATTTCCAGAACAGAGACAGACAGAAGAGGTTTATTGGTGGGTTTTGTTCTTACAGTTCACTGTTACACATACAGGAACTACACAGCAGTTCAGTACCAAACAGACATAGACTGTAGACAAAGAAAACACACACACAACAGTTGGTGGTGACCACACACACACTAACAGTGTGCAGACAGTACTGCAGAGCAGTCAAGAATGTGCTACAGTGTAAAATACAAAACTAAACGCTCTAACAAGCGGAAGTGGGCGTTAGTTTCAGAAGGTTGGGCCAATCCTCTGAGATGTGTAATGTTGTAGCTGATTGCTATAACTTCTGCTCCCCTCACAGCACAGAGGGACAGACTACTTCACTCCCCCAGAGCTCAGCCTACATCTTATGCTTTTTGCCAGTGCATACTAGCCTGGAAGAGCCATGTTTGAATCCTCTGTTGAACACTTTTAATGTATATGGTGTGAGATGATGTGAAACACCTTCACTACAGCTCCTCAGCTCAATCATTTATCTCCCTACAGCTTGGATGGCAGGAGCCATTTTTGCACTAGGTTGAGTGTCATTGTTGAGTGTGTCTGTCACCCTCACAACAGAGGGTTGGTATTTATGGTAAGGTAAACCCAACCATTGGGCATGACTTCCATGTGTTCCTGGTGTGTTTACAGTAGCTCCAGAGACTGGCTCTTGAGTCCTGTGTTCAACACTAGTATAACTGAACCTGTACTTTTGATGCTTTCTAGTAAAAATGTTTTGTTTTCTTTTCAGTTTTTACTGGCACATCTTTTTCTTGATTAAAGCATAAATGTAATTAATTGTTTTGTGCCAAGACAAGATGAATGCCAGACAAGAACAAATAATAAACATAACCGATATTCTTCAAATCATATCTGAAAACAAGCATATCTGAAGTGCATGAATCTTGCTTAAAGAATGTTTAAATCTTTTCACTGGAAAACTATTGTAAAATGAACATAATAAAACAGCACTTTAAGAGCTTCAAAAAGACAGACAGGTAAGAGTCAGACAGACAGACAGACAGGTGAGAGACAGACAGATGAGTGAAACTGCCTTATCAGCTCTTTTCGTCTGATAGTTCCAGTTCAGGCCAGAACGATCATCTTGAAACTCTGACATCTGAAATCTGCCCATCGGTAGAAGCCATATTTCATGTTAATAAGAGGTGTCATGCATGTGAAAGAAACAGCCAGCTGGCCGCGAGGACCTTTCCAGCCATTGTTTTTCTCAGACTGCATTTGTGCACAATGAGCTTTTAATGGGGCTTGTGTAAAAGCATTTTGCTCCCAGCCCTGGATGTGCTAAAAATCATTTTACTTTGATGACAATCCTAAGAAAGACAAGAAACTTTAACAGCACAGCATTATTAATATTCAATTTCATTATTTGAATTTTTCATATCCTTTAATACAAATTCATGAGGGGGTAAAAATATAAATGATTTTACACAGTGTTTTTAATAGTTTGAACTATCTAAAGTTCAGATCTACCATTGGACCAAATTTTGCTATAAAAAGCATTTTTTAAGGTCCAAGCCCCTGCCCCAGAGATGTTAGCGTTTTGTGATTGGCTCTTTCTGTTAGAAGGCAGGATTTAAATTTGCTTACGTTGCACTTACTCCCAATTATGAATTACATAATTGTATTCTGTTTTGAATTAATTAACCCTCAATTTTATTCATATTTATTCAATATACCAGTTATATTCAAATGTCCGGACCCAGCAAAGGGATAATGCGGACCGAACAGTGTTAAGCAATATTAAGCATAATAAATAATTTAAAGACAGCCGTAACACCCAGTGCAGCCTTTCGCTCTCTTCCAAAGCGATAGTATCCGATACAATCATATGACTTTATGTAAATGATTACCGGCGTGCGTTTATGCAAATAGCTCTCATGTTTCATCAAACTGCATCACTATATGCAAATATATTTCACGTGCAAGACGTTGCAACGGTGAGCAAACATGTCCTCAGAACACAGAGCCGAGGATGAGAAAAATAAATCAACTCAAAGCTCAATATGAGAAGTCCACCAAAGTTCCACAAAGTTCAAAGTGAATGCACAATGTACAATGACTCGCAATAACCATTTTGCATTAAAATTTCTACGCAACTACCTTTGCTTTGATTTGTTTTGACAAATGTGCAGTTTGTTTTGTAAAAACTGAAATCTTTTGTTATTTTTGTCATGTTAAAATTTCTTGCAACATGATAAATAGTAGTATTGACTACACAAGCACCGCATTACATTAGTACATTTTAATACATTTGTTCTGGGTATGATTTAAAATGATGTCTGCCTGATCTGCTTAACTAATAAAATGTGTTATTGCAGTGATGTACTTTCTTACTCTCTTTATTCTGTTTTGTTCAACCATATGTGGATCTAGTCTCATTACACACTGCTAGTCAACAGTATTTACATGAAACTACAGTCAGTATAAAGTCTTGATCCATGATGATGTAAAGGATTCATGTCCACATGGATGTAGTGGCTGTAACTTTATTATGACAGGAGAAGTTTGTGGCACGTGATGCTGAAAGTGTTCAAACAAACATTACAAATAACTCACCATTGATAAACATGTAAATCCAGCCTCTGCTGAACAGCTTCTTCCTCTAATTCAGTGTCTCTGGTTCGGCTCAAACATATAAGGCTGAATCTGCACCATAGGTGTCGGTCCGGGTGTTCGGGTCAGTAAATGGTTCTGTATGTGTTCAGAAGCCGGGCGATGACGTCACATAATTATTCTTTCGTGTGGCAGTGAAGGCAGCCAATCAGCGTGCAGCGCTCCGCATCTCATTATGAGGTTGTCAGAGCCCCTCCAGCGGCGCAGAATTTGTGCAGAACCTCAAATTCACCCATTAAATATCCACCATAAAATAGGTTTTAAAGAGGTTTTTAGACCGTTTCTGAGGCGTCACAGATTTAACCAAAGTGATATTCTCTCTATATCACAGAACAAGAATCTATATTCTGCTCAACCTCTCTAGGTCACATTTAATTTAAACTCAGTAAAAGGGTTAATGGTAGTTAAAGCTCCAGTTACTAAAACCAAGTGTGATACTTGCATGTCTTGCACCTTGAAAGAAAGTGTCCTGATGCAGTTAGTTGAGGCTCCAGATGATCTTGGCTGGATGTTGTATTGATGAGAAAGAAGCAGTTTGATGCACCGGTCCAAACCGCAGCCTGGCACAAGCTTAGAGATCTTCTGAGAACTTCTCCTGTTCTTGGCTCGAGGAGAGGCCAGGAGGAGCGAAAGCTGGGTGACGGGAGCGTATGCTTAGGTGAACAGAGAGGCAGGGCTTGACAGTGCGACCATTTCACTCGCATTTGCGACTAGAAACAGATGTGTGCGAACTGGAAAATATATTTAGTCGCACGTGTGCGATTTTTTTTAAAAGCAGATAAAACACCAATAACCGCCCCCCCATGTTTCACCTTACCGCCCCCCCATGTTTCACCCATGTTCATAATTATTGCATCTGTCCAACCACTTAAGGTTTGAAAAAAATCTACTAAATGAAGAGCTGTGTGACCCATAGCATTAAAGACTGACTCATTTCTGGCATAATACGTTCATTTTTACTGTCTCAGAAATCTTGTTCCAGTGTATTCTGGTTTGGTGAACATAATTGTAGCTGCTACAGAGTTCTAGTGTCGAACAGGATCATTAATGGTCTTTTTTACTGTGAAATATTTGTGTGCTAATTGATCCACAGATCTTGTGAAAGCGTTTGGTCTTTTCAGTTATTTTTAATTGTGTACTTAAATGGATATTAAAATACTTGCTTTGTTGGTTTCTGTGTGTAAACACTGTTACTCTTTACTTTGTTAGAGTGGCAAACATGTTGATTCTAACTTGCTCTGCACTCATTTGGGTCAGTAAACAAGCACTCAGAACACAGCGGCACTGTTAGCAGACGGAGCCCTTTGCCACTTTTCATAGAAAATAGAAAAACCTAATTGTTTTTGCGATTCCATTGGGTGCTGCTAGTAACAGATTACTAGTAATTACACATTATTATAAATTGGTTTATTGCCGGTGCTTTTGAATTGTGCTGGTTTCATGCTGTTAGCGTCCATTAATTCACCACAAAACACGTTCATCCTCAATGCCAGTGAGCTCCACTTTTCTCCTCTCTTTTAAACTGCAATATTTATTTGGATGTCTGAGCATACGCTCAGTTTACATGTAACATAGTTTTCCCTTTGAAACAATTCTGTGTCACACTGATCCAGAACCAGCGTGCTAAAGGGCAATGTTTGTATTTACATAACTACATACATACTGCTGCAACATTTTTTGTCCAACTGATTATTAAATTTTAGGGTCCAATATAACCAAATACCCCATCACTCTCTGTCTCTCGCACCAATATTTCCAAATATTGTACATGGACAGACAAGACTTTCCTTTGAGGAGGAATAAAGTATAAATTACCATCGCAGAGAGTGAGACAAGGATGGGAATCGGCTCAGATGGAGCGATTATGGATGTTAGCGCTCAGCTCAACTGGGTCTGTGATGGATTCTGGCAGTCAGCGTTAAAATAATCCACTGACACTAGTGATGAATGAACAAAGACGCTGTCCTAACATAAACGATGCAAAGCCACACTCACCCGCCTCATCTCCTCAACTGTTTCTTTTGTCTTGTTTAAACTGGTAATAGTAAAACTAAAAAATGAATGACAACACACACACACACACACATACAGCAGATGTTAAGTGATGTATAATGGCGGATGTGATATATGCCGATCTGTTTAATCGGCTCTCACGCGGCTCTCACAACACCTATAAGGCAAAGTGATTATTAAACATACTAATCATACTGAACATGCAGGAAGATTTCTCTGAGAGTTAGGCAATAGAATTTACAGTCTATGGTATAAAAACAATGATGTCTATGGAAAGTCCCCACAAAAAATAGAAACCGTCTATGTAAGCCCATCTGTAATCCAGGTACCCTGAACGAGATGCTGCATCAAAATGCTTTGGGAACGCCTCCAGCGTTTGTATCCAATCTTCTATGTAGCTGAGTGTCCGAATGCCCTGGTGTCACAAAGACCAGAGCCACACCCACAACCTCCCGTACAGTGCGTGGTGGGAGTGCTTCAGGAAGCACCCGGTTAAAAGCCAACCTCAGGAACTTCCTGTGCCAAGAAAGTCCATGCATCCTCAGATCCACCGTGACAAACCAGTCCTCAGATTTGATTTGAGACACAACCTGTTTCACAGTAAGGATTCTGAACTTCAGTTTCATGACTGCAGATCTATATAAATATCCCTATAAATATCCCTTTGTAATTGTGTGACAAATCTAAAGATGACATGGTCAGACATTCTGGGCATCAACCATTTTCAGTTTGTAGTAAATGCAGTAACAAACACAATTAGCCATTTACAGTTTATTCACCCAATTGTGTCATTGTCATCAAAACATCCTGGCCAATCTCTAAAAAAACTATAAGTTTTAGATCAGTGGCCCTTAGTGATCATAAGATATAAAGAAATGTAAAAAAATATGAAACATCTAACGTATTGTTGTTAACTTACATCATTAGGTTTGCTGTCTTATGCAGAGTCCTGCAATACCAAATCATTTTCCCATGTTCCATTCTTATGCAATAATAAATGTTGTTCACCTTCTGTTTGGCGAACCTATTTTGCTTCAATCTAAAATGATTGTGTTGACTTGTTTGATTGTGTTTTAGTTGCTTTTACTTGTGTTTTTTATATTGTTTTTTTTCTTCAGATATGACAACATACAGTGCATTCAGAAAGTATTCAGACTTCTTTTACTTTTTAAATTTTATGTTGCAACCTGATACTACAATCATTTAAGTTTGTTCTTTTCCTCATCTACACTCTTAGTTAAACAGAATTATAGAAACATATGAAGGCAACTGAAACCTTTGAGGTGGACAGATCGTTTAGGTTTTGCAGTTGTAACTTGGGAAGGGAATGAGATATGATCATTAAATATGATTCACATATGTGAGATTCTTATCTGTGGTCATGTAAAGAAAATGTGGCCATTCTCCAACAGGTCATAGGTATTGGGACGTTTTTCAGTGGAAGTCATATGATAATAATTATCATAAAAAGTTTATTTAACTTGCAATGGGATGCCAAAACTTTCAAAGAGGGCAGGGCCCCTTTTGGACAAAAATATTGATATCATGTTAGAAGGTCTAATTCTAGACACTTCACCTCTAGAACCTCTGCTGTCAATCAATCACGAATCGCTGAAACGCCGCTGAAGCAGCTTTTTCTTTCTTCAAAAAATGTTTGAAGAAAGAGGAGCCACTTTTTGGTGACGTGGTTGGAGATAGGATCACCAAATATAAACATGAGTGAATCTCGTTTGTGGTCATGTAGGAAATCTGCAGTCATTGGCCACTTGATGGCACTATAATGTGAAAAAAACAAACATTACTATAACTAACCCAAAGTTAGCTAAACCGACTAGAAAACTGACATGCAGTATCATGACTGTATATGAGGACATTAAATTGCTTTGAAAGAAGTTTGAGCACCTATAAGACAAGGTTAACAAAGGCACAAACCTGGTGGGCATGAAACTAAATGAGCTCATACATGTTGTGATTCTGTGGGTCAGGCAATATAACCCCACAACAGTTATTTATAATAAAAATAATACACTTCTATGGTAAACTACCAGATATTCTTGAAAGTTGTCGTTTTCATCTCTGTTATAGGTGCTGACAGGGTTGATGTGAAAGATGATAAAAATGGTTCTGAATTTGTATCTTTCGTTTGTAAGGATACATGTATGCATAAACGTATGTATTCACATACAAGAATATTTAGTTTTTAAAGACAACACAATTTTCTTGTAACGTTTAACTGAAAGATGGCAATCAGATCTGCACTTACAAACACTGTAATAATTATAATTGTATAATGATTTAAACTGTCTGGTCTGATATGGTGACAGTGTATCAATCACTGAGGAAGGAGATGGTGACACAAGCATAATGCTGTAATGTCACACTGCTGTGACTGGGCAGAAACAACAGTAGTGAACTAGGCTGAGTGAAGGCAAGTACATTATAGGATGTTAAATGTATCATTTTCTCACTGATCTGTCTCAGGGTCATCCGTCTCCCCACCATGTGGTCTGGAGAAAGTCAGAATCCAGCTGACTGCAGGACCTTGGGAAAATGAAAGACAGACTTATATGAAACCAATACTCTGTTCTTACAGGAAGTGTCCGCAGTACTGGTTTACCTTATGAATGCAGCCTTACAAATCCCTAAGAGATTCGATTAATAATGCCATAGGACTGGAGTTTGAGTTTGGAAATGTGGTGGCTGATGAAGGAGGCTGTGTAGAGCATCTTTCAACAGTAAGACACTGTTCTAGATTGTATGTGGAAGATTTTTGTCCAATAATTAAAACTTGCTGAAGCTCTGCAAGCCTTGCATCAACTACTAAACAAGGCAGTTTATTAACATTATTTCCCTGCTTACAGAATACTCACATATTTCTCAAGCTCATTTGACCAAAAATGTTGGAACTTTTAATGTTGTTTTGTTTACACTGGTAGATGCAGTAACAATTATTATACTGGCAAAACAATGTTTCTTTAGAGTAAATAGTCACATATATTTGAGAAATATTTTGAGAAGACAAATGAACGGATCATTATAGACCACTATTTCTCTGTAGCGCTCATGTACAGTTCAAACTTGTATAAAGCAAGAATCTCATAGGTGTGTCTTATACAGCCTGTACATATGAAGGCAAGAAACCAAACCTTTTACCAAATGAACCTTTTATTAAAGCTTCATAAAAAGCTGTGTTTTTCATAATCTATCCATCTGTCCCAACAGGATGCGTGAAGCTCTCAATAACACTCTGTGACGGGTGTGTAGCCCCCTTCACATTTCAGCCTCTACCATTATTTATGTTATTTTGAATTTAATTTAATAATTTTTTATTCTAAATCCCCCGGGATCAAATAAGAATAAACAACACACAGGTCCAGTTTGAAGGTTAACAGTTTATTAATCTAGAGTATAGAGGGGTGCACACTTCTGATTTCTCTGTATATTTGTTTTCTGTTGAACTTTACCTGAGTGCTGGATTGCTGGTTCGTGGAGTGGACGACCGCATTCCATGTGCCAGCAAATAAAGGAAGAGGCGGGACTTCAGGCCTCAAACTTACGCAGTTCCAGAGGAAATTGGACTTTACCATCATGTCCAGTTTCAGAGGGGGATTCTTTCATTTATGTTATTTAGTTCATTTCTTTGATTGTTGGTTTATGGTATTTTTTATTGTTTGTTTAGGTTGTTGATTATATTATGTTATTTAAAATCGAAGATGTGATCATTATTATGATTTAGGGATTTTTTTTTTATATGTACCTTTTTGATGCATTTGGTAGAGGCTAAAAGATATTTCTAGCGGTGGAGGTTCAAAAATCAGTCAAAGTTTTTTTTTCTTTTTGTATGGATTTTTTTTTCTAGATATGGTTTGTTATATCTGCCCCTGTATAAGTTTGAAATAAATATTTCTTTTTTTTATTTTTTCATCACCTGTCCTGCCTGCTTTTTGGCCTTGACCACCACACACTCAGATCTTATTTACTGCATAAAAGCGGCGTTCATTTTTTGACAGTTATTATAGTGCTTTAGAGGGGCTTTAAACATCGTGTAATGTGGAAAGCTGCTACCTGGGGCATTTGATCAGAAGAACACGTCTCAGTTGAGATACGCAGATGACAACTTCTGATAGTTGATCAGCGGGTCAGAACAAGCTGAGGCTATGACCTGAGCAAACAAAGCGTCCGAGAAGATAACTGTTTATGAGGATGGCTCAGTGTGTAAGAGTCTGTGGTAGCTGTTGGAGTGGTGATGGCACTTGAGAGCACAGGTGCTAAATCAGTATTCTGACAATGCGGCCGCAGACAGAAACACACTTCCAACCATGAAGTCATTAGAGATTTTACGAGCAACTAATAGTTGTGAGACCAGCTTCACTCTGTTTAAGGACGTTTTTCTCCAATCTTCTCAAGTACAACAGTGTGATTTTGGTTTAATAAACAAGATAAAGACTCTGTTAACATTCAAAAGTGCTGGTTGGTTTGAGGTAGTCAGAGATTATAAATGACACAAATGGCTTAGATACTTCAAACAGATGTACAGCAGATTTGGGGCCGTGTGAACGTGGGCTGTATTTTCTCTTTGTTTTGCAGAAGATGGTGGGCAGCCACTCAGATCTCACCAGCAGGGGCACTACACACCTCATGTATGTTTCTGTGAGGGGCAAAAGATGTGAACTGGATTCCCAGGTGATCTGTGAGAAGCGCCTTAAATGCTCTGAAAGTTTAAATGCCAAAGTTTCTCACATGGCTGAGAAATGTGAGGGTGGTGTTTGAACTACCATTTACAATTTGATAAATAATATCTCATCTGACAAGAAAGAAAACAAACAGCAGTTTAATGATTAAAACCCAGCAGTTGAAAATGTTCCCACCGTGACCCAGATACAAAAACAAACAAATAAAGGTTGTTTTAAAGGCTATGTGGCTGATATGTAAAAGACATATGGCTGAAATACGAGCTGGGACAGAAATGTTCTGCATTTATACATCATTGATATTGTGAGAATGTGAATGGGCTGATTTGTCTCATTGCGACACTTGTGTAGTTCAGACAGTTTTCTAGTTTGCTTACTGTCAATGACGGGATGTTTCTTCTTCACATCTTACTTCCTCCAACACCCTCAGGTCTGTCTCTTCTGACGTCACACACACTCACACACACACACACACACACACACACACACGCACACACACACACACTGTATACTTCAGCTCTGAAAATCTGGTTAGGTTCTTCTGCAGGTGTGTTGGGTGAAAAACTGCTTTTCTGTGCTTTTCTATTTTAGGTCGCTGCTGAATCTTCACCTCAAAATCTTCATTCACATAATAATATAATAACATCATCTAACATGATAACATCATCTAACATGATAACATCATCTAACATGATAACATCATCTAACATGATAACATCATCTAACATCATAACATCATCTAACATGATAACATCATCTAACATGATAACATCATCTAACATGATAGCATCATCTAACATGATAACATCATCTAACATCATAACATCATCTAACATGATAACATCATCTAACATGATAGCATCATCTAACATGATAGCATCATCTAACATGATAACATCATCTAACATCATAACATCATCTAACATCATAACATCATCTAACATGATAACATCATCTAACATCATAACATCATCTAACAT
>JBAJNP010014071.1:0-11372 GCA_036877545.1 Yasuhikotakia modesta | reverse complement strand
CTTGTCTCCCCTAAGGATAGAGCTGTTTATTGCTGATGCTGTTTATTGCGCATAGAAGCATCTGCCAGAGCAGCTCTGTCCACATGATTCTGGCCCTCTTCCTCATACTTTCTGTTTCTCTTTCATCATTCCAGAAAATCACTCATCCTCGGACGTCAACATGTCCATCTGGACCCAAGGATACACAGTTTTGCACTGAAAACTCAAGCACACACGCTCTTTTACACACACACACACACACACACACACACACACACACACACACACACACACTGGCTTGACAAGAGAGTTGTTCCTCTCATCAGATCACTACTGTTTTTGGCATCTACAGTACACTTTGATAAAATCTTAGCTTTTTTGCCTCGCCAACTGGGAATAACAGCATTTGTGTCCTTGACAGAGTTTATTTGTGACCTCAGAGCACAGACACATGCACACACACGCACACACATTGATGGCTCTATAGGTTTTGGTCCCTTTTATTTCCACTCGGCTGACAGCGGAGGGCTTTATCGAATTTTGCAGCATTAATACAAAAAATAGAGAGATGCTTTCTGGTGGCGTGCTTTTGAAAAGAAAGCGATTTTTCTAATTGCTCTCATGTGTGGGGCCAATTTGTCTCTATAAAGCCAATGTGGCCTGTGCTAATTTTTCTCTGTTTGCCCACTGTGCTGCTCCTCGCCTCAGACCCATGGTATCGCTCATTTTTGCTGTTTCCTAATAAATCACATATGCAGGAAAATTAGATAGTTAAATATTAATGGGCTGTAATGAGTTTATTGTGCACTAGAGAGGCCACAGGGGGTGACCTGAATACAGGAGTCTGTGAATTTTGAGAAGGGTGCCCCACCGTTCCTAGATCATATTGTTACATTCTGATGTCCCACTGACTTTAATCATCGTATCCCAGAGGGGAGCAATTTGGGCAACCGCTGCACTTACCAGCCCATTTGGAAAAAAACATCTACACTAAATGTCTCTAAGAAACTGTAAAAAACTTTAAATAAAGTCTCTGTCTCATAACTCCTCATTTGGGGAATGCCTGAGTGGTGCAAATGTGCATGTTTTTTGTGTTGCATTTAATGTAATGTGGACTTTAGAGTAGCCACTTGAAGTTACTTGTTTCCTTTTGGCTGCTTGATTTCCCCTGAGAAATTTTAAGTTAAGAGGCGGCATCGTTGCGCGCTACAGTAAGGGAGACTCCAAATGGAGTTTAAAGTCAAATGAGGGCTCGCCATGGTCTGTGAAAAGCTGTAATTATATGTAATGCATGCAGTAGCTTCAGAATATCGCATTCAACTTCTGCCGGCCTAAGCTGTTAAGTCTGAGATTAATGAATAGTTCTCAAAATCTTTTAGGTGCAAAATCTTTACACTTCATGAGTCATAGTACACTAACAAGTACTGACTGTAAGTATACAAGTGTAATGTTCTAGGAAAGAGAGAAGTGTAGAGTACTAGAGTAACAGGAGAGCTTTGTTCCAAAACATATTGAGTCTTGATGCCTTCCAAAGCATTAGTCTGTCATAGAAAAAGGCTGTTTGCAAATAGGCATGATTCTTCATTGATTTAATAGTTTCATATTGTTGCAAAGCTTGTTGTTCATTATTAAAATATATGTTTTAAAATAACAATTCCCTTAAGTAGTTAATGAAATACAAGTTTGCATATGAAAAAGATTTTGAAAAAGACATTGAAATCACAAGTTAAAAGTTTTGTGTAATCTGTTATTTACAATCACTGCATTGCTCTTCTAAATTCATATTTGTTAAATTTCAAAGTGGAGACAGCATCATGTTCAGTACAGTAGCGTAACATGACTGACAGATGAATAGATCATTACCTGACTATTTACAGTCACTGCGTGGTACATGAATAATCAACAACACTTCGAAATAGAAACGTGCCTTTCACATGCAGCGTATAGGGAATGACAGTGAGACAATAGAAGTTAACAAAAAAGAAAGCAGGGTACAGAGGAAGTACATTAAAGTGGCGTGCGGTCTCCTGGGCGGGGAGCAAAGGGGTTTAGCTTTCTGCTCTGTCTGCTGTGGGCTTTGACAGTATGAGTTTATTTGTGCTGCAGAAACATCCTCTCAGGTCCTTGCGGGGGGCTGAGACAAACCTGCTTCCACATCTCAGATGCAGGCATGGGGACTGTGCCACCGCTAGGCTCTGCCTCGCTAGTGTCTCTCCTGCTGCTGCACTTCGGAGACATTAATGTCTGCATGTTAATGGAGTTAGCTGCACGCTGTTCCTCCAACTCCAGGCACCAGGTTGTGACTCTTAATGAGCTGCTACAAATATAGGCAATGTCGCAAATACTCAACAATGTACTTGAGTAACGTAATATTACTGTTAAACGAATTAGTTTGTTGTGTGTAATTTCATGCTTAGGTTAGTTCTTTGTTTGTAGAGATTAGCGCAAAAGGCATCCATTCTTATATTGTTAATATGTCACGTTTTATTGCATTTACAATAACTTGGTAGCTTGAGCATTGATTAGCACGTAAACTCATTACAAATGCTTCATAAATATTTTTACTGTGTTTTTAAAACCTCAGCGTCAGCTCCCGCTAAACACGTTTATGCTTTATTTACTTTTCACAGCTTTGTTTTCGTTTTTCAGGTCATGTTATCTGTGGTAATTGCCAGCATAGTCTCTTTCTCTAAATGTTACATTTTCCAACTTTATTGGCTGTTTAGGCAGTTTGACTCCTAATTTCCATACAAATCAAAAATGGTACAGAGGCCACATCTCGGTGCGATCTTTTCCCCCTGCTCTTCAGGCCCGTGCAGTGACGTCTTATCATGTTTAATTTGTCTGTGAGACTCTGAGGTGGAATTGGTTCAGGAGGCAGAAGAATGCAGCGGGAGGTCTGAGGAGAAGATGGGACAACGCACTCGTCGTCCCCCCATCACATGCCTGTCGGGTAAACAATCCCGGAGCTGCGTGCTCAAGATGGAGCCTTGCTGAATATCAACAACACACTCTGTGGTGTGAAAAGCCTCTTCCCTGTGGAAAGCAGAGCGGAGAGCCCAGACAACCGCATGACAGCCCTCGCTCTGATTGGATACCAGCTTTACAAGACAGTTTCGGGGGAAGGAGAGTGAGTTTGTGTTGGGGATTGAAAATATAAAGGAGGGGGGTGAAGTGTAGAGCAAAGATTATAGAAGACAGTGGAAAAAAAGCATTGAGAGGGAAAGAGCAACAACAAATAGATGGGAAGAGAGAAAGAGAGAGAGAGAGAGAGAGAGAGAGATGATTTAACAACTGCTTGTAGGCAGAGGAATGGTTAGCTTGTCATGGGATGTGCATGTCTGTTGACTGGTTTTCAAAAGGCTTTATGATTGTTCTGGTTTTTGCTCTCTCTTTCTCCATCTGTGTCCCACTCTCATTCGTTCCATCACTGTTTCAGCCCTCATCTTAGAATGCTTGGGAGAGTTTCCGTGACCTCTCGCTGGCAAAGATCAGCTTGTGAGGTCTTAACTTGATGTATGAAAAGCCATATGGTCTGACAGCGTGACCCTCTCTCTGCCATTTTGACTCTTATTTGTTTCTGCTCTCCTGATCTTTGACCTCATGTATATCTTGGCCAACTAGTAGCAACTCTCATTTGAAAGAGAAAAACAGAAGGAAGTGATAGATAAATTGATGGGTGGATGGAAGGAAGAGAAATGAGTAAAGAAAAAGGAAAGGAGGGAAAGAAAAAACGAAAACTTTATTTTCAGAATTGTTCTACACTATAACCTTCAAGAAGCATTTCCCTCTGTATTTTTAGTTTTTTCTTGTGCACTCAGTAGTTTTTTAAGCCCTGAGCTCCAGAATGATAAATACTAGGTATCCTGAACTTCATTGAACCATTATTTTTATTTCTTGCAGTGGAGATTGAATTTGGCTGTATTTTTTTGGTCAATTTGCTGTGTGCATTCTTTTTGCCTCTTTTTCAGAAGAGCATGTAAGATTACTTGTGGTCTTGTCTTCTCAGAAGAATCTTGCATTGTCTACTCAGTTTATGCCAAGCCTTCACTGCTTGTCATCCAACTTATATTTTGTCTTTTTTTTTGTTGCAGACTTAAAACATGAAGCACTGACAATCTTGTAGTGTGCACTAGGCTTTACTATGACTCAGTAAGTCAGTAAGACTGTATTTTCTTAAATACTTACTTTCTCTTATTTTCCTCCCAGTTTTAAAGGTATTGGTTGGTCCTTGACGGTGACTGACCGGTAACATTTTGTGTATGCTGTGCTGCTTTAAAAGTTGATACAAGCCTCCATTCTAACACTTGTTTTGCCACTAAATTCTTTTGTAGACAGCCACAGGGAGCAATTTATGAAGCATTTCATCATTTGTGACTGCGCATGGGATTGACTCCAAACTTGATCCGGCAGTTAATTGTCAACTCCACAGTAGAAGGAATACAAAGCGAGAGAGACTACATAAGGACACTCAAAGTATTGTGAAGGGTGTTGAAGTGAAGGCAAGGAGAGCAACAGTTCTATCAGTTAGATGTGTGGCCGTTGCGTCTTATATGTGCTCTTCTGAATTTGCATTAAATGAGTGCTCTCTGCCTCTTCTCTCTCTCCTCTGCTATCTCAGCCGAGGTGAAGCAACTTATTAACCTTTCTGAAGCCACGGGCATCTGAGAGATGGAAAGCACACTTTTGGCACGGCGTGTTAATACAAATTAACCTCACACAATTGATACGCCTTGATTTAATTTTAATCGCATTTCATGCCATCAACGTCAGCGCACTCGTGTACCTTAGCCAACGCCACCTTGTATTACATTTTCTCATCAGTTCTCTGATATTTGATTAAAGACTTTGGCGCGACGTGGAAATGTTAAACCATCATCCACTTAGGCTCCCTGCCCCTCCCTTTATTGTACCTTAAGCATGAATTTATATGCATGCAAATTAGATTTTTATATGTATTTAGATTATATTAGATTTATATATTTGGAGTGTATATGCTTGTGAGGATGTTGGTTATACTGTGATATCATATGGATGAGTGTGACACTAGCTATCTTCAGTCTGTAATACAAATTGAGCTACACTGATTGGCCGATGTGTGCCTGTACAGTATTTTCCGCCACCACCCAGTTTCACCATCATGTAATGCGCATATTGCCGTTTTTGCCATGTTGATGGTAGTGGTAATGGTCTATGTCATGAAAGAGAGTGTTTGACGCCTTTTCCCCGCTCCTCCCATGCTGAGGCTACTGAAGCGTGTTTAACTCTCCCATAATGCCAGAGTCCATTAGTCGAGCGATATGTAACTATCACGCAGGTGCCAGGCAGTGATGGAGGGCCTATCACCCCACATGGCTATTTAAACCCATTCTCTCTGTCTGAAATCCAGTCAAAACGCATTTCTCTCCTCTATATAGTATGACCTGACTGGAGCCATAATTGACCAGAGAGGGGGAGAGTTTGGGCTCCCCCGTGGCACAATTAAAGAGCCCGTGGCCAGGGCTGGACTCAGCTGCTGGTGGAGAGGGTCACCTGCCAGCCCATCGCTCTGGTCCGGAAGCCAAGCTGACTTCCGTGGCCGTCAGACATCTCTGTCCTTCCCTGTGGTCCTTCCACCATCTCCTGGCAGTGGTTGATTGGAAGCGGAGTGAGAATTGTGGATATGAACTCTGGTGTGTATATACTGTGTGGCTGGGTTTCCATGGTGAGAGGTCAGCGGATGGCAGGCCGTAATGAGGGCTGGTCTCAAGCAGGGTGAGGCAGGGAGGAGGAGGTTATGAAAGGGTGAGGGGAGAGGAGAGACCCGGTGCTCTGGAGTTAATTGTGTGAACATTAACTGCATCCCCGTCTGACTGTGTTGGCAGGGGCTGATTGCAACATGGTGGGTGTTTTGGTGAGTTAGCACTGTGATTATAAACATGGTGTTTGTAGAGTTAGTTTCGCTGCATATAAACAGATAGCGTTTGCAGTGTGTTTATTTATTGTAATTGTAATGCCTTGTAAGGAATAATCAAGGTTTTCTTTCTTATCTATGTAAATGTTTAGTTATATTTTATATCTTTGCTACAAGGACCTTTTGGAATTAAATAATGCTTTTTTACAAAGCTGCTTTATAATTGGGAAGAATTTTAATATGATTATCAAAATACATAGTATAACAATATTAATTCATATCATTTTTTTCTTTTGTTTTTATGTTTACATTCATTCATTTGCCCCAAAGCGACATAAAGTAAATTCAAGGTCTGCATTTTAGTTTTATTTATTATACATTTATATTCATTTTGTATTCCCTGGGATCAAACCTCAGCTACAAGAGATACAGGAACACATTGTTTTACATTGAGTAGTGGAACATGTTGAATTGTGACATGCATTATGCATTACAAGGTGTATAATATTATTATGAGGTAAAAAGACCATCTCTTGTGTCTGTTTAAATCGTAATTACTGTCATTATTGTTAATAGACTGCATAACATTATGCTTAACATGTTCGTATCCATGTTTGATAGCATGTTAGTGAACTCGTGTTTGTATGTATGTGTGTGTGTGTGTGTGTGTGTGTGTGTGTTTGTGGTAATGAAGGCTCCTGGTGTTGTGTAATTAACACAACAGCAAATGTCCCCAAAGGGTGAGATTAACACTGAATGCATTAGACACAATGCAGCCGGGGAGAGCAGAGGATAACGCTGTCCAGGCTCCCGGGGCTTCTTGCTGCTGTCCCCTTGGATTACTCTGCATCCCTGTCACACTGATAGCTGCCTGTCTGTCCTCTCCTCCCCTCCAGTTCAGCTGCCCATCATATCATGGTTCAACACTCACCAACACATGCTGCTTTGACTGGTAGACTGCCACTGTGGGCCGGTAGCTACCCCTCACCGGCACTGTGGGTCCAGACTGAGCCATGATACCCAGAAACTGTTTGGATTGGCAGAGCGACAGGAGAATATTTAATCAGAACCTGTAGAACCTTGGCAGATGTTCCTGCTTTTTACCAGTGAGGCTTGTCATGAATGCATTTTAGAGTAGTAGACTTTGTAATATATTTGAACAATTTTCATCCCTTTGTCAGAAGCTAATATTCAAAGCGGCTTAAAGTACATTGAGTTGAGTTTAATGGTTGATGTTTACATGAGAGTCGAACCTTTAGCATAATTTAAGCTATAGAAACACTGTAATCTACTAGTATGTAGTATTATTTTTACAGTTAAAGTTAGTTTGCCATAATGGCTAGTTGGAAAGATTTTTAAGGAATTGTTTTATTGTCTTCACATTTAGTTTTCAAATATCCCCCCAAGGTGGCTGCTGCAATTTCTTAGCTAATGAGAGACACATATATGTTGAAAATAAACTTTTACATTTTGCTTTGGAATTACAGTGCAGAGCTAACGATAATGGCACGGGTAATTGCTGGAAACGTTTAGCAGGCACGACTATCAACCAGTGCTGTTCGTCTCAAAATATCCAATATAGAAGTGATGTTTAAGTGATAGAAGTGATAGAAGTGATAGAAGTGATGTTTAAGTCCTTGTTGCTATGAGGCAGCCAGGAAGTTCAGTCTGGGAGGTGTGCAATAGTCCAGAAATCCAATACTTTAGTCCAAATTTGTATGAGTGCATGTGTTGTCCACCACAATAATGAAACGAGATTATTTGGCAATAATTGAAGCCTAAAGTCCATTTAAGCTTCTGTGCGCTTCTCCACACAATTGCAGAGGTGTTTGGTTATTGCAGTTAGCACGTTTTAACACCAGTGCAAAAGTAGTTGCTAATGGAGGGTCAGGGTACAGGCAAACTGTTATTATGAGCAGTGCTAGAATGAATTTGATACACATGCTTTTTGTTAACTACCATTATGCCTCAGACACAATCTCTCTCGTGTCACATGCATCCATTTGAGAGTGTGGGAGCGTGTGAAGGTGATTGAAAGTTTTAACATGGTTATTAGAGAAAAGCTGACAGTTCTAGTTTCACTGTTGTTCCTTCCTGAATTAAACACTTTTTATCTCTCACCTTGACATATAATACAGAATAGGCGGGGTTAGTGTGTGTTTGTGTGTGTGTGTGTGAGAGAGAGAGAGAGAGAAAGAGAGAGACAAAGTCACTCACCTCTGAATTTGACCATGCGTTGACCTCTTCTCCTGAGGGCTGTGCTCTGATTGGCCCTTCAACCATCAGTATGAAAGCTTTCATACTCTCCGTTGTTCCACGACACTTGTTCTCATGAGCAAGAATCATGTGACACGCTCCACACACACACACACCATTCCACTCGTACAAACACACGTATCAGCTGCTGTGCATCACGCTCCTGTCCCCATGGCAACCAGCCTTTACTAGTCTTTGAGCCTGAAACTGAATGTCACAAGTGTGTGTGTGTTTGTGCATGTGGGGCTGTCAAGGGGTGTAGGAGGCAGCGGAGGTAAAGTGAAAGCTTACCTCGTGGTCGCAGGATTTTGTTTGCTTTAGATAATGCAGTGTGGGTTTGTACATTAAAGTGCATTAAATTACTCCACTGTTATGTTATTTCTTTATTTTAGAAAATAGAATTTAAATATATTTATGTATTTTATATATATGTTGCTTGAATCTGATTATTTAACCTTGTTTCACTAAGACTCTGTGACATTGATTCACAGAGAAAATAGGGACGATTCAGGGTATCAAACTAATCTAGATTGTTTACTTTTACTTTTATAGTGTTCATGTTTTTAGCGTCTGTGTGCCACGGTAGGTGAATTTACAACTGTATCTTCTCAGTCTTCCTCAGTAACATTATTAGCACGCTACAATTTTCTCTGAGAAGTTGCGTTTCTAAATTAATCCCATTTAAAACACTTCCTTCATATCCATCAAAGCGGCACTTTTGCAACATTCACTGCCTTAGACAATACATTTCAAAACAATTACTGTTGGACTTTAAATTGCCTGCTGTGAGCAATGTTCCTGTTATAATGGATCTTCCATAGATCTCAGTCTTTTTTGTGACTAACATGATAGCTTTGTGCAATGAAAACCCTTTAGTCTATTTATTTGTTAAATATCTTTCAGCATCCTTGTTGAAGGGCTGCATTTAGCATCCATACATCCTTAAAATTGTGACTGTCTGGTGAACGTAACTTAATTATATAGTTAAAAGTAACTTAATTATATAGTTGAGTTCTTTAAAACCAACTTGTCATTCAGACAACCCACAGCATATAGATTTTTTTTAATGAATTGAATTCTTGCACAGATAAACATAAACACCTATTGTGCCCAGTTCCTGAGCCCTTTGCTTCTCACAAATGGTTGTTTGTAGTGGCTCCAGTAGGTGGCGCTGTTGAACAGGGGCAGGGGCTTTAATAAGTCCTCATACTCTGAGAACTAGAGCTCGGTTTGCCTTTGTGTATGTACGAACGCTCCTGTGTGGCCGTGTTTGCTCTGGCTGGCGGCCAGCCCCTGCTCTCATTGTTCTGTCTGTTATAATTAAGGAAACCCCACGGTGAGGCACGAGAGCAGCGTAGCCGGACGGGACTGCGGTGATAATGGGAATAAGGCTTGATTTCAAGCTTGTGTGGCTTGAACAAATCTGCTCTCTGGAAAATTGGGCCAAATTAATTGAGCGCATTATCAGAAACTTGAACAGTTCCTTTCCAGCAATTACATAATTCTGTTGCGGTGGCGACGACAGCATATTGAGATTAGCAGGTTAAGTGAATGAGTGCTGGAAGTGACTGAAGCTTCACTTTATGGCCTCGCTTCACCTGGCCTATCTTTAAACCAGTCTGTCTTTAGTTTGACTGGGGGAGTGTTTGTCTTTTGCATTAACGCTTTCTGCTGGCGGTTTCATGTTGTCGGTGTGCTACGTTGCCTCTCTCCCTGTGTGCTACAGCAGGTCCCTGCTGTTGTGTAGGTGATGGTGCAAATGGCCCAGTTTTTAAGCTCTGGTGACATACTTGATAGAATGATTCCTTTTAGGATTGCTGCTGTGGGACAGCTTTTAGTCGATGTGTGTGTTTGTTCCTGTGTTGAACCAAAGGAAGGAATGGGGCTAGGCAGTTCTCATGTTTAAAGAGGGTTGGGTTATACTGCAGTTATTGAACTGTTTAGGTCTGTTTCAAGTTTCCCCAGGATAAAACAAGCAGGTTGTTTGCTAGGCGTTGTGACCTCTGACCTCTCTATTAGATGACTTTGACCACACCCTGTCAGTATGATGGGGTATGAGTCTTGTCTTCCTGTTTTTTGTCACACTTGCTGTTCTGTTTGTATTTCGTCTTTAATATTTCACTACACAGAGAATTACTGTCGACTTGCAGACTTATTCTCATTCTCTCTTCTTGTTTTTTCTCTCTCTCTGATTTTCTTATACTTTCTTGTCTCTTTTTTAAGTTTATTGGCATGATTTGTCGTACATACTTTTTTTGCAAAAGCATCAATACAAATAACAAACAAGGGACAGAAAACAATAGTGCTGGTAATGGAAATAAAAAAATGTAATGTCACTTTTCTTGCAGATAGTACTGCCATGGTGTTTGGGTTTTTTGAAGTGGTTGCCAAGGTAATGTTGTGCATTTGCAGGTGTTATAGCAGTGCTGTGTGTTTGCTAGGCTCTTCTGGTTGGTTACTAGGGCGATGCTAAGATGTTCTGGGTGGCTGCTACAATAATAGTTTATCCCTCCCCAAGAGACTATGTGACTGGTGGTTTTATTTACAGTATGCCTGCCGCACAATCATTGGGACTGTTACTTACTCATAATACTCATAACAGTATAAGTGCATTAATAAATACTATAAATAGATTAATGTCAAACAAACATTTAACAAGAAATACATCAACATTAAGAGCATTCAGCATCAATATAGTGATCAAAGTGGTAATTTGTTTCTTAAATTCTTAAATGTAGGTTTATTGTTGAATGGCTCAATAGATGCATCTCTCATGCTCATTCTCTCTGTCTCTCTCTCTCTCTCTCTCTGGTGCCTGTTTGATTGTCTGGCCATATATTCAGCATCAGAGCATGTGATTAATGATTGATAAATGGCTATCATTAGCCTCATAATGAACTGAACTTAATGTTACAGCGAGAGTGTCAGGGCTTTATAGCCGGTTGGTACACTGTGTTCATAACTCACCCCAGACTTGTCCTCTATCATAAGGCGTGCCCCAGTCTCATTGTAGAGAAAAAGAGGGAGAGAGAGAGAGAGAAGGAGGGAGGGTGGGAGAGATAGTATATTGTGTCTGATCCTGTGAGGTGATAGCTTGTCACTCAGTGTGTATAGCAGAGCTCTCTCAGTCTCTGCACTGATGAGGGGTTTTGGCCATCACACAGCTCCGCCAGCCTATTTGACTCTACTGTATTGATCTGTGCCGGAGAGGTATCTGTGGCTACTGCAATGCCTGTGTGTGTGT
>JBAJNP010014070.1:0-11374 GCA_036877545.1 Yasuhikotakia modesta | reverse complement strand
TTTCTCTCTCCCACCAAATGAGGTTTGAGTACATTATTCCCACAAAGACTAAGAGAGAGAGAGAGAGAGAGAGACAGAGAGACACAGAGAGAGAGAGAGAGAGAGAGAGACAGAGAGAGACACAGAGAGAGACAGAGAGAGACAGAGAGAGACACAGAGAGAGAGAGAGAGAGACAGAGAGAGAGAGAGAGTACGTGCTGGGGTTTGATTTCGGTGGGGTGAGGGGGAACTGAAGTAACACACATGTTCTGGAATTGTCACACACACAACCTCATTTTTCAGGTTTCCTGTGGTAACAAATTGTGTGTGTGTGTGTGTGTGTGTGTGTGTGTGTGTTTTACGGTTAGGTTTGTAACACACAGGTCTGATTACTCATGTTAATAGGAGTGAGAAAGTGTGTGTGCGGATACCCCCCACTGGCTGTGATGTTAAGGGGTAAATGAGTAATATGTGTGTTTTCTTAATAAAGATACTCACCTTGTTTCTTCCCTCTCCCACTGGAAACCATTCAGTCAAGACGCACCCCACATACAGCCCTGTGACGCAGCTCTGCCATGAGTCCTTTGAGGCCAGTCACAGAGCTGCACGAGGAGGACCTGTAACGTGTAATGCACTTTCCAAAAATCCACATCAGCAATCGCTGCTTGGAAAAAGCCGGTCAGAGCAGCCCAGTGTGGTCAGGATGGTGGTGAAACATGGTGGTTGGTTTGTTGCTGGTCCAACAGCTCTAAAACCTTAAACAAGACGGTTACATTGTTTAGAGGGTTTACAGATTCGTTTGTAAACAAGTTATTTCTGAATCTTAGTTACCCGTGTGTGTGTGAAAGAAACAGGAAGTGAGTATTTATATTTAAAAATATTTTCATCAGTTTGTCGGTCTGTTGAATGTCATATTTTAATAATTTAATGCAGCTCAGGTGTGTTTATTTATGTGAATAATTATCAGATGAAATCATGACCTCCTAACATCATGACACAAAACAGGAATAAATAACATGTTGCATATTAGTATCTAAGTGGAAGAAAATCACTTAAAATGTTTTAATGACTTAAAATGTTGAGGGTGATGAAATGGTGAGAATTTTCGTTTCTGTAACACATCATCTTATACAGATACACACACACACATCTCAGATCTCTACAGTCTGTCAGTATCTGAACAGCAATATTTCAGAGCTGACAAAATATTTCATCATTTTCTCCTGCAATTCAAGTTATTTGTACATTAAATGCAGCTCTCATATGTTCTCACACAGGTGCTGTGGTTTAAACTGAAGCTAATCCTTCTAGTTGTATGTTCAGGTATATTTATAATCTTCAGTTCTTTAGCTCATTACAGTTTAAAGGCTGGACTTGAGTTTCATTAGTTCACATCATCAGTAGCTGCTCTTAAGAAAACTGAATTTCCATCCTGCAGTAAGAGGTGGGGTGTGGCTTATTTAAGAGGGGTGTGGCTTATTTAAGAGGGGTGTGGCTTATTAGGACAGAATTCACGCAGCCCCTGCTGTCTCTGATAACTCTGTTCTCCTCCCTCCCCTGTTTCTTTCTCTCCATACTGCTGCTGTGACAGCAGAAACATATGTGCTCTCCTGTGCTCTGACATCACCGCTGCGGTCCGGGAGGAGGGTGGGGAAGCATGGAGAGCAATTTTCATTCTTCCTTTCCATCGTTCTTATTCCCTTGTCCATGTCTTTACCCCATATGTGTGTATTTTATATGTATTTTACAGCTGGATTAACGCATGTGTGTGTTTGTCACCTTTAAGCATGACTGAAGGTCGACTGTTTTACCTGGAGCTCTCCGTTAACTGAGCCAATGAGAGCACACCTGCACCGCCCACGACAGCCAATCACAGCACAAGGGAGGTATATAATAATCATCTGAAAAAAATCACAGAGAGAGAGAGAGAGAGAGAGAGAGAGATGATCACAATGTAAAGACCTTTTCTTGAAATCATTTAATATTTCCAACCGTTTTCCACAGAAAAATGAAAACTAGATTGAAATAGAGAGAAAAGAAGTAGACAGATGACAAAGACAAATGAAAGCAGGATCAGAGGAGAGGAAACTGGATTAGAGTGTGAATGAAACTCAATGATCCGGTTTACATTTCCTGCTGGGCTCATCTGATCACTTCTGAGCACAGTTTCACCATCAGATTACAAATGAACCTTCATGAGCCTGTTTTTACTCTGTAAGCGTGTCATCTTGTGTTCGGCCGCACGGACACTGAAGCTCTGAGGTAGTTTAGGGTTTGTAATGGCCATCATCTGACACAGAATAAATCTCACCAGACTGATAAGCAGTTTGGTTTGAACGTTGTGTTTAAAGTTCTCTCAGGATTACAGCCTGTGAACACAAAGACTCTGACATCACGACTGATTTAAATGTCAGCTATGGCAAAAGTCAACTTTCCTCTTTCTGTGTGAACCAGCATTCACAGAAGATTCCAGATGAACGGACAGAAAGGTTTGAATGAAGAAACTTCATCTCCATCACATGAACGTCTCTCTCAGTTTCTCTCACAGGTGAAGCTTTAGATCTGAGTTCTGTCAGAAACAGAATGAGCAAATGAAACGGTTTCTTCTGCTGTAACAAGACAAGTCGCCCGCTCTCTCTCTCTCTCTCTCTCTCTCTCTCTCCTCAGCAGACAGCCTGACTCACTCATAAACTCACTCACAGCTCTGAGGTTTCAGAGCTGGAAAATGTTCTCCACTTTTCCATTATTAAACAAATCCTAAAATCCCATAAACACAGAGAGAAAGAGAGAGAGAGAATATGAATCATATAGGATAATAGAGATATTTGTGAGTAACATCTGTAGATTCATGTAATGTGGTCTATTCTTAATTAAAACAATAATAAATAATACTTATAAATGAATAATAATATAAATCAAGAAATAAATGAAACAGTTGTTGACATTATTTACAGTAAGAATATTAGATCAGTGTTTTGATGAGAGATTTCAGGAGACTCTTCATTTACTCTCAGTTTAAAAAACAACAAACATATTTAAAAGGTATTAGTACAGCTTTCTCTGGGTTAGTGTGTCTAGTGTGTGTCTGTCTAGTGTGTGTGTGTGTTTAGGTTAGTGATGATGGATGACAGTGGTAATTCCTTTCAAAAGCTTCTTTTCTAAACACACACACAAACTCTGTCACACACACACACAGTGTGTGAATGTCATGGGCCTGATGATGTGTGTGTGTGGATGTTTTCCTGTTGACTCATTCCAGACAGAGGAATTGTGTCCTGGGACACAGACTTCAGCTTCTTCCACCTCCAACATTCTCTCCCGTTTCTCTTCTCGTGAGTCACAGGAAGAGACAGAACCAGAGGTGTGACGGAGGTGATTTCGCAGGCTGTGATTGGCTGAATTGCCTGTATAAAATATCTGCAGATACTCTCTTCACTGGAGGTTATTCACATGATTCATAAAAAGCATCAATCATGTGTAAAAACAGAGAAACGCATAACATTCAGTTCTATATGACAGTCTTACACGCTTCACTGCATGTTCCATCAATCATGTGATGAACGTCCAGAACTCACGGCTGGCACTCATCTGGAGACAGCAGGGCTCTGCTGGACATGTGGAAGGGCTCCGGTGTGACAGAGACCCCCTGGAGCGAGAAACAGATGGAAAGTCAGACAGAATGAGGGGGTTCGGTGCTGGCGGTTGGATTGGTCACAAAACAAGAATGTGGAAAAAGTGACCCAAATAATTCTCCCCCTCTCAGCCATTTCAGTGTTTCACTCACTCGTTTCTTTTCTTTCTTTTTCCTCTCTTAACATGTTGAGCAGCTGTGGTAAATTCTTTCCTTCTCATCCTGTGGGTTAAACAAATCATTGACCCACCCCTTACTCTCCCCCCAGTGTGTGTGTGTCTGTCTGTCTGTGTGAGTGTGTGGTGTGTGTGTCCTTTAAGGAGTAAACAATGAATGAGTTTATCCAGAAACCAGAGGATTGGAGACAGCTGAGGAAAGATAAAGACAGAAAGAAACAGATGATGTGATCGCTCATGTTAAGAAAAAGATGAAAGATAAATGTTTCAGATAATTACAATAAGTGCTGTTATAATAGAAAGCTGCGTGTAATGATGTCATGTACAGAGTTTTACAGATGTCACGTGACTGATCTGCCCTCTAATGGTCATCAGAGGCAGAGCGGTCCGGTGTCTGCTGGGCCACATGAGAACCGTATTAACTCACAGATACACAGAACCAACATCATCCCCAGTTAACACACCACTAACACTGACCAGTGCTTATGAGGAGATACAGATGAGTTTGTGTGTCTGTGTAATGATCAGTTAAACCTTTATCATAAATAATAACACTGTCACGCCTGACTTTAATTTGTACAACATTTAGTTTTGACTTGCTGACCCCCAAAGGAAGTAAAAACAAACCCCCTGTACCTCCTCCTGTCTGTCTCCACACTGGACCTGCTGAGATGCTTCATGTTCTGTGAAATGTCAGCGACTCCAGATGCCAGCTGGACCGCAGAGCTGGTGATGTCATAAAAACATGAATTATTTTGTCATCGAATGAGTACACACACAATCTGCATCTCTCTATCTCTCTCTCACACTCACACACACACACCACAATGACCCCATGTCTGCCCCCAATAATTAACTAATAATATTCCAAATCAATAATAGGATTTTGAATAGTGTCACACTTTACAAACATACAGTGAAATCATGACAGACAAAAGAAAGGCATACAACAGAAACTACAGCTGAGCGCAGTATCTAGGTAACCAGCCCTCATTATGGTTCAGTCACTCATACTGTAAAGTCATATGAGGGTGACATATCACTAACTTTCAGTCTGATGATTCTGGAGCATCACTCAACGTCTCTCAGCTGACAGACTCTATGCAGGAGGTTCCACCATAAATTGAGGTGTGAGGGATGACAGGTTTCAGCGGGGCTGCAGAGAACAGATCCCATCTGCAATCAAACACAAACGACACGCAGCGCAAATGCTTCTCTAAACAATTGGGGATTTTTAACTGGGAAGCACTAAAATTGAAAAAACTAACCCTCATCTAACAACCAGGACATAAAGACAATCATCTAACAACCACTTAGAACACCCTAGCAACACCCTGGTAACCACATTCACACCAGCATCTGTTTTTACCAAGACATGCAGCAAGATTTACATCCCATAATGCAAAATGCAGTTCTAATGCCACCATTAAATATAATTTATGCCTAATATCAAACAAAAGCTTTAAACTGCTTCACGGATGTTGAGCTTTTAAAGTGCTTTCTAAGCAGTTTACACAGTTTTGTATGACTGGAGTGAAGGAGGTCGGTGGTTCGCTTTGGTTCTGCCAGTTTAAACAGCACCAGAACGTTCCCATATAATCAACCAATCACACAAACCATCCACCAATCAGAGCTAATTAAACCAATGAGAACGCTGGAAAGTAAACAAAGAGGCTTTTAAAGAGGAGTTAGAATGTTGTCAGTGGTCAGACTGGTGAAATATGCAAACTCTCATCAGGGACCCACAGAACGAGACTGAAAACATCAGAAATCTGTTTCATATCAAGAAATAATATACAGTACAGAAAGTATATTAAAAAAGTAAGTAGTGTAAATGTTCATGTGTGTAAACGTGTGTCTTAATGTTTTTACACTAAATAACAAAAAAATGGATTGAGAAAAATGAAGATAAAATAGAATGTGGTCACCAGTATGATGAAGATGTTTGTCGCACAGACAATGATTTAAAGCTCAATAAGAGACATAAACATCATAATGAAGGTTGGAGAAAGTTCTGGAACATCACGTGACTGATGTCTTTATGAATGGAAACGTATTAAAACGTCAACAATGACGGAACACTGGGAACCGAGGCTGTGTTGTGCTCTGGTTAATGTAGTTTCATACCACACTGACATGTTTTGTGGTTTTTGACTCATTTTGCCAGGAACACAAGAACTGTGTGTGTAATCAAATCCATATTAGATTTGATCACATTAGCAGGTTTATAATGACTAACCAGATTTTCTCAGGAACACGTGAGGAGGGTGTCCATGCAGAGCCGCCTGCCATCATTCTGTTTACCAGGGAACTAACCAGAACTAATGAAGACTAGTTAAATTAGCCCCAAATTAAAGTATGAGCAATTGTAATAGATTCTGCCATTTGTAGTGACGTGTAATTAAAACCTTTTCTGATTTTTCCTGTTTTTCTTAATAAGATTCAACAGATCAGAACATCTTCAGTTTTACTTCTGGCTGATTGGCAGCTATTGGGTCATTGGTTCTGAAGGCTGAGGTGTGTGGAGTCACTCCACAATAATGTTTGGCTTAAACCCTCAGTGATGACGAAATGCGGTTGGTTCCACTGGGCCCAAGTTCTGGCAAGAATGAGTGGAAAAATGTGCCAAAAAACTGAAACTTTATCTACGGCCAGAGCAGCGGAAAACATTCACACAACGCTGCACAAACAGATACAGACCAACACAACAACAGCTGCACTTAGCGACCAACAGCATGAGACTGTGAGACTCTACTACAGTTCTGTTTGTTTTAGATAAACGTTTAAATCATTTGAAGGTCAAGAATTAGGAGAGATATCTGGACCACATGCTAACACTGTTAAACATGCATCACCTCTCAACAGTGAGAAGCTCATATTAAACAAACGTTCCCTCACACCAGTTTTAATCCTGTTTACAAACCAAACGTCACCACAAATCATGAACAAGTTTCTAAATAAACTAAATTAGTACAATTGTAACAACTTCTAACCCTGCAGGCGTGTTTAGCTCACAGTTTTAGTCGCTGTTGATCATTTCTCAGCCGGTGACGTGAAGCGTTCTGGCCTGTCAGAGTGTTTCCAGCAATGTTTGGTTTAAGTGCTACACTGTAATAAAACTCAACATGACAGATGTAGTTAGTGGAGCGGCTGCAGCGCTGACTCATGCAGTAAAGAATGCGTGAGGGTCGCTGCATGTGGAGGAGGAGCCTCCGGCCCCAGAGGGACACAGGGACCCAACAACTGCATGGGTCCGATTCTGTGGGAACAGTCTGGATCAGAATCGAGAATTTAGACTGGTACTGAATAAACTCTTTCTAAAGCAACAGAACTCCAACGTCTGTCTGGGGCCTCTGATCTCAAAAACAGATTCAGTCTTGTAAAACACACACACACACGTCTGTTTTCATCATTAGCAAAGACTCTGATTTTGACCATTTGTCGTTTTTTAGGTTTTCAAAACCACTTCTCCCCATTTCAGCAGCAGAATAACCCTACAAACACTGCTTCTAACTGCCAAGGCAAGAGTCACCGTTCCTCACACTCAGGGTTGTGAAATGGAACAAACTCTAAATTTTCTTATTCATTAAACGCTGACATGTGACTGGTCTCACGCTGTTAGTGCTGCAGACGTGACTCAAGGCCTCAGTCATGCATCTCAGACAAGAGGTGAGCAGAACTTCAGAACAATCAGACGTGTGTCTGGTACACCGTAAAACAAATGCATTTCCCTCCATTAATGCAAGTCAAAGCAGAACATGATAGACTTGAGGATGAGACCGTTTGACCTGGGCCAGTTAGCAACCCCATACAACACCCTAGCAACAGTGTAGAAACACACTGAACATTAATAAATCATTATGAATTCAGAAAAACCCAGAACATCAGTTACTAAACATCTGGTTTATCAGTTCTGGTGTATAACTCTATAACAAACATCATGAGGTTTTACACGCTAACAGAGTGAGACTGCCGCCTGCTGGCCACAGCCATCCTTCACTTCTATGTACGATCTAATACGTTCAGTTTGTGTGCAAATTTACAAATATAAAAAACACAAATGTCGAAAACAGAAAAGAATCAAGAATTTATTTGTTTTTATAACATCTGTATTACAGAAATGACCATAGAAAGCAAAACATTTACATGTGGGAGGAAGAATATATTTACAAGAACATGACGACACATGAAGCTGAATCGGTCCAGCTGAAGTCCTGCAGATTTACCTCCTGTGATTTGGAATGACTTTGTTTCCACTGGTTGCCACAGGAATGAGAAGCTTGCGATACTCCAGAGGAAGATATTTCTCGATCAGTATGTTGACAGGCGTGCTGTCAGTCACAAACCCCTGCCTGAGACAAGAACACAAACACTGAAGCGTCTGTAAAGCAGCAGAGATCATCATCAGTCTGTCAGTCATCTCACCTTCTCATGAGCAGCTCAAAATCTTCTGTCTCAATGGTTTTACGTTTGGCGTGAGCCGCATACACCTCCAGATCATCCGCCAGCCGCTCAAAGTATTTCTTAAGACTAGAGAAAAGAGTTCTGTCAGTTCTGCTCCAAAGCTCTTACAGGTACATCTTTAACCAGAGTGAGCGACGCCAGACGGTTCATTACATTTCATTAATGACAGGATAGACGTCGCTGGCCACTTTAGTTTTGGTAAAGTGTTTGAAGACACTCATGACGTAACTTTTGGGCAGAACATCAGACCCCGTCTGACGCTTCTGTCTGGGTCGACGTTTGGGAATCTGAGGAGCAGGACTGACACAATCCAGTTTTAATTTGGGGTTTAGAGAAAGCAGGAGAACAAATCAGAAGAGAAATGACACTGTTAAATTACCCAGAATTCAGTTCTGTGAGGATGGTGGGCGTAGCCTGAGCAGCAGCACTTGCGATCACTCTCTTCTCTCTCACAAAAGCAGGAGTTTTCATGGACAGCTCTGAAACAAACAGTAAGAGACAGTAAGACAGACAGTAAGATTTGCAAATGAATCCTCTGTCCATCACTCAAGTGTCATGGAGACATTTACTACTGATCTGTATCACATACAAATAACAGTTCAATGATTGGTCCAAATCATCTGATTTTTTAAAAAGTTAAACAACTTAAAGCTTGTAACACACCAACACTCTGAGCATCGTCATCTTCCTCTTCTTCATCTAGAGCAGGTGAAGGAGGTTCAGGGCTCTGATTGGCTGGCTCAGGGTCTATCACGTCCTCATCTTCTGATTGGTTCTCCTCCTCTTGTTGATCTTCAATATCTGGTGAATCTTTTCCAGTCTCATGTTGCTCAGGTGAGCTGATTTCTGCACCTTCATCTGCCAGCAGATCTTCTCTGTCCATGCTGGCATCCTGCTGCTGCGATCTATGCTCAGTGCTGCCCTCCTCTTCCTCGTCTTCAGCAGGACCACCCTGCAAACTCTCTCTGCTTGTGTTAACAGCCTGCAGAAAACCTGAAGACAAACTCGAAAAATGTTAAACCAGCTAACAGATTTGCAGGTATTTGAGGAATACACGGTTGTGAATGTAAATATGAAGAAAGTCACACAATCTCACTCAGTTTCATTCCTCTAACCTTTTTCTCTGGGGTTCAGTCCAGCCCCAAAACTTTTAGTGACTCTCTGGCCTGCAGGAATAGTGAGAACATCAGCTCCACCCTCTGAGCGGTGAGCTCTGCGTGAGACTCGCTCGAGGTTCTGTGATGTTTCTGCATCCTCCTGAACGTTCTCCTCCTCAAAGTCTTCCTCAGCCTCTGGAATCTGGAGTCCCTCAGCATCCTGAGGTTCTGGAGGAGATTCTGTCATGGCCTGTGTGGGAGCGAGCATGATCTCATCTTCAGGACTCATGAACATCTCATCTGCAGCTTCTTGGGATGAAGGCACAATTTCCTCCTCTTCCTCATCCTGTGATGGTGATTCCATCTCATGCTCATTGTTTTCTTGGCCCACAGATTCTGATTGTGGAACATCATGGACTTCATCGACATAATTGAGCTGGTTTTCTTGGTGTTCCTCTTCTCTCTCTGGTTCATGTTCTTTCAGGTTCTCAGCATCTCTATCAAACTCAACATCAGGCACCTCAGTGTCGTCTTTCTTCTGCTGGACATAAAGTTCTGTGACATCATTTAGACCAAGCGTGAACTTCTGCCATGAAGAATCTTCTAGAGTTTTTCCATCTTGGACATCAGACTGATCTATAGGAGAGAATGTGTCAGCCATGGGCAGAACATGATGAAGAATGTGAAGCTTTGAGGTCTGTGTGCAAACCTTGGTGAGGGGCCTGATCCAAACATCTCTGAACAGCCTCATCAAACGCATCAACAGAAGGCAGCCTCCGATTGGACACCTTCCGCTGGAGCCCTGCCCTCTCAGTGTGCTTCTCCACAAACGGTGTTTTCAAGGTCAGATTCAAGCCACTGATGGAAAATAAAAGAACTTTAAAATGCTGAATTGTTCCCATTTTAAATACTGAAACCTGATTGGACTGATCAGGTGTTCCACAGGCTTGTAAGACCCGCCCACTAAAAACCACCTGAGCAGTTTTACCTCTTTGATCCAGCAGAGAAATCTAGATCCTGAGACACTTCCTGCTTCTCCTGAGACATCGAACGCTCCTCCACTGATGCGTCTGAGAACATATGAGACGATGAGTTCTGAAAGCATTTGAACAGAGGATCATCAGAAACACAGAAAACGGGTCACAACCTGGCAGCTGGTCCAGCTGTCTCTCAAAGGCAGACACACTGAAGACACGCTGCTGCGCTTTCCTGCGACTCAAACCCTTCACCAGCTGCGTCAGCGGTTCTGTGTGCAGCGTCAGATCCGACAGCTCTGCTCCAGACAGCCCTTCACTGACAAACACACACAACATTCACACAACCGACAAGCATCACTGCAGGACAGAAGCAGCTGGGCACAAACCTTCTCTCTACAGCGCTGGACACACTGGACTCTGGATCGGGTTCTGACTCCTGCGGAGCGGGCTGACCCGATATCAGCAGAGACACATCGGCGTCTGGAACACGGCACACAGAGGTCCAGAAATGACAAGATGACATCAGTGAAATCCTTTCATTATACGTGAGAGTGCAGCTCACCTGTTTGAATAATTCCTCTGAGGAGACCACGAGTTGTGATGTCATCGTCATACAAAGGGGGTGTGGCTACGGCCAGAGGTTTTTTCTTTGACCCCAGTGACCTCTGTCGTTTTGGAGGAGGGAGGGGCGACTGGACACTCTGAAACACAATGACATCACTGATGGGACAGACACACTGTAGTTTGATTCTATAAACACAGATTCTCATCCAGAGAGAAACCTCAACAGTCCTGATATTCAGACACAACTGTAAACCTCCTTTTATTTTTAAATGATGTGACTGTAACGTGTGTAACGGCTCATTTAAACTCATTTTAAAGTACCTCATGCAGTTTCTGCTTGAGTCTGTGGCGCAGGGCGACTCCAGGGCTCTCCAGACCCAGTCTCACACTGCGACGCACTCGGGTCGCACTGCCACAAAACACACACTGCATTATAACACACACACACACACTGCACTACAACAACAACACACACACACACACACT
>JBAJNP010014069.1:0-11375 GCA_036877545.1 Yasuhikotakia modesta | reverse complement strand
ATCACATGTGACCATAATAAAAACAATCTTCTAACTCAATTGTTTCATAGTTTTAAATCTTTAAATAAATAAAGTCCTAAAATGTCATTTAAAAGTTTCTTAGGTAAAGATTTTTGACAGAAACATTTGGAGGGTCAAATAATCTCAATAATCTCGTGTGAACTCAGACGTTGTTTTTTCTATCTTTTTTCATCATCACCTTCATCAATGTGTTTTTGTGTTACAGTCTTCAGACATTAAAACCATCAGTCCCGCATTCGCTCACATTTAGTGTTAAAATAGCACCATCTAGCGGATTAAACGCGACATATTAACCCTTTGGGGTTATTATTGGAGCCATTAGATGCCAATCACATAAAACATGTACTTAAATTAAACCCCAAATATACAGTAAAATAAACATTTATATGATATTCATAGCAACCCGCTGCTTGTCTCTCATATAGAGCATCTACAAATAATTCACAACATAAAACCTTAAAATATTTAAATATTTATTTAGACAAAATCCTACATTTTTAGAAATTATTGATTGTGTTTGATAAAAATGTTCCACTTTTTTATTGCATCGTTTTGACTTCAGAGTAAATAGCTGATATTTGCTTTTTACAGATAAAAAAAGCCTCATTCAAAAACATATTTATAAAACGTATTTTGTGAATCACAGGTTTGCCTCTTTCATTCTCTTTCTCCCTTTTTCATAAATGTCACAAGAAACAATCATTTGTGGCCGGTACAAAATATGCAACTTACATCTCCAATCGAGTTTATTATTATATTAGTTACACAGTTTTATGTACAGAAAGGTCATGTGATATTTGTGTCACGTGATCTGATGTGGCGCTTCAAGCATCTCCATTAGGAAAGTGTCTATGGGTGTGTCTCCGATCAGCTTAAAGAAAAACAGATGCTCTAAACACTTCAGCCCGATGGACCGCAGAGCCGGCAGACGCAATAACAGCTTAGCAAACCTGTGAAATATGTGAAATTATACAACAGCCGGGGCAACAAACGCGGTTAATCGTCTCCTAACTCTGCAAGACAGATGAACTATGTAGAGTTGTGGTGTAAACTAAAAAATACACACAGCAATAAACGTTTATTTTAATCACAATGACTTTGTATTAAAGTATTAAAGTTTGCATCTGAAAAGGTAAATGAAACTAAGCTAATCATCTGCGGATTTAATCAGTTACTTTATGTAGAAATATGAGCGTTAATTTCAGTCAGTAAACGTACCTGCCCGGCTGGTCGGGGTAATTGTGTTTAGTGTATGTCTCCAGTGAGGCATAAACTTTCTCTCTCAGTGCTTCTATCTCTCCAGGGTTGGACAAGCCTTTAGCATCTACAGGAAGATAGAGTTTCTGTATATAATGCATCTTGGATATGTTCTTACATGTATTCTGTTGATTAGCTCCATAATTATTAGCTATTAGCTTCAAAATATATGAAGTATAGTATGAAGGTTATATAAGAAGCACATTATAGCTGGTGTTACATAATGAATTGGTCTATAAGTGCGACAGACGTGTATATCTGTGGCATAGTTAGTATTTGCTCACCGGGGTTAAAGAGGACAATAGCTCTTAGGCAGCCCAGTTCTGTTTTATCCATCTGCATGTCCTTCATTTTGGACACAAGTTCTGTCAGAACCCTACAACACAAGCACACAAAGATTACATGTTAATGCACGGTAAGTGTGGGGTAAAATAGCTGCTATATCATTTCCAGTGTCTCGTTTTCAGGAGATACCAGAGATTGAGATAAAACACACCTACCTGTTGAAAATGGAGCCCACCCCAGCGCTGTGGGCGCTGCTCCTGTGGACGTGAAGACCGGTGCCCAACAAAATGCCATCTTTAACCGTGATAGAACGGTGCGAGAACGAAGCAATGAGGAGCTCATTCCATCCTGAGAAGAAAAACAGAAGCTCCATTAGTTTTGTTTCATTCAGTGAGGATTTGTGACATTCTCTGGTGGTTATTTGAGCAGCGCGTGTATAATGTTTGCCCAGCAGAGGTCAGTACACACAAGCAACACAGTTCTGACAGGTCGTTTGACCCAGAGAAACCATGACTAATACTCCAGTGGTTTAGTTTGTATAGTTCCTAAACAGCAAAAAAAACCAGGATGTACCAATTACAACATAATTCTCAAATGTGATATTTTTCGATACACTTTCACTAATGGTGTTTTATGCTAGCATCATGTTTAATGCAAACCAAACTCTGAAGTGTTACAGTTGGTTTGACTGCATCTGTTAGTGTTTATTGTAGATGTTGAGCATCACACACCAGCTCTCAGCAGAATGACCTGATCGTCCAGAGACAGGTCTGAGAAGTGAGGGATTCTCTTGGCCCATTCCACCAGCGTGAACAGCTGCTTATCTGCGGCGTGGCAGATGTTAGTGACCGGGTCGTTCGTCTGGACAGAGAGATCGGTGTTAATGAAGCTGTGAGTGTGTGAACGACAGGCCTGGTGTTGATAGACTCACCGAGTTCCCCGGGCTGCTCTCTGCGTACGCCTCGGTCTTGGGTTCCACCGCCAGTTCTGCATCCAGGATCTTGTCCACAGGCATGTCTTCATTAAAGCTGCTGGTGGACTCCACCTCATTATCGCTCTTTTCCTTCCCACGCTGCCTCTCTTCCTGCACCGCTGCGCAAATCCAGCGTTCAAACACATTTAATTATAATAATACATGAACGGTCATTTTATATTATGCTTCTTACACATTTAAAAACACGAGCATGACTAAAAGGAGAGTTCACTCAAAAACTATCCATCATTTAATCACCCTCAGCTCATTCCGTTTCTACACTAGAAGAATGTTTCCTTAAAGGTATATATAATATATAAAAATGTTATTCTTAAGTACAACCTAAGTAACATTCTTTTAATGAGCAATAACGTTATTACAATGTCTAAAAACTAGCAAAACTAGCAGAACATTCCTAGAGCTTTCTAACCTTTCAGATAGGAAACGCATGCAATGCTCATTTTATTCACGCAATGCTGAAAGTGAGGCACACGTGCATACACACCCTCCCTCTTCATGCCCATGGCCAGGCACTTCTGATAGCGGCAGTACTGGCAGCGGTTGCGCTGGCGTTTGTCAATCAGGCACTCTTTGCTGTCTCGACACGTGTAGGTCAGGTCCTTACGGATGGTTCTTTTAAAGAAACCTTTGCAACCTTCACAGCTGTAAACACCGTAATGCTTCCCTGCAAAGACAAGCACCGAAACCAGATTCAGATCGGATTCGCATTCACATTCAATCCAGATTCACCGGATACATTTAGCATGAGATTTTAAAGCCAGAGTGCGTGTTTCGTACCTGAAGATCGGTCCCCACAGATGGCACAGATGTGTTTGGAGAGGGATCCGGGACTGCTGCACTGGTAGCTGCCCAGGGAAGTCAGTCCTGGTGGAGGCTTTATGTCTTCTGAGGTGTTCATGTTCAAAGAATTCATCTGTGAGACAGGAGGAGAGAAGGTCATGTGCTCTTATCTCAGTCTGTGTCACGGTGCTGCCGGGCTGTTTGTGTTCTCCTTGTTCTTGCCAGCAGTCTTCCACACAAACATCTCACAGAACACACACACACACACACACACACACACACACACACACACCCTCCACCCTCACAAGGCCATTACACAAGTAGCTGTGAGAGTGCTGACATAATATTCAGAAGGGAGTGGTGTTTGTCTCTTCCTCTCTGGCTCTCTCAGGAGAGTTTAGCAGTTTTTCACCACATGACACTGCTGCAGTACCGCGTTAGACCTGCAGGTGGGGCTGCAGTCGTACCTCAGGCAGAGGAAAGTGTGTCAAATCAGTTCATCAGTAATTCACTTACTCTGCTTTGTTGTCACTGATTGGATGATATAAGTAAGTGTTTGTTTATGGCTGTTTTTTGGGCATTTAGAGTGGAAGAACTGTAGTAAGAGTAATATTTTAACTGTAGTAATATTTGTAACCATAAACAATAAACTCATAATGTATGTACATATACAAGCATAAAGCATTGACAAACAGCATATATGACAAACCCTATAGATATGTGTGTGTATATATGTGTGTGTGTGTGTATGTATGTATAGATATGGCACTTTTCATTGTCCTAAAAGCCTGAACTGTCTGACTGAACAGCTCTCACTCTTGCCTCAAGGGAGAAATCACACACACACACACACACACGTAAAACACACACGCTGACCTCTGTAAAACACCAGGCGTGTGTAACAGTGTACGGATGGAACATTAGCTAACAGGGATCTGTGCGCTATAAACCGCAAACACAAAACAATGACACATTTCTAAGTGATGCAGTTTTGTTTGTTCAGTTGTAGGCATGTGACTGAGCGACTGACTTAAAGGAAGAGTATGCAAGCATTAAAAACACACCCTCCCTTCAGAGCGCTCTCAGAAAGACATGCCTCCTCCCATCGTGGACGGGGTATGCAAATATATAATGACAGAAAAGTAGGACATTTTACAGTCCTGTGCCTTTAACAGAAGAACAACAACTATATAAATATAACTAGACCAAAATCTGACTGTTTAAAGAAAGGCCAGGACAAGTGCAATGCATTGTGGGAAATATAGTGGAGTACAGTGTTCATCTGTGGCCTCTCACATTCAATGTGGGCTCTGAGCTAGAATTAATACCAGTATTTTTCTTTCTTATTTAAATAACCTAGAGGCCAAAGCAAATGGAGGCGAGAAAGAAAGACATTTAGACAATGTTTTATTAATTTAAATTCACACTACGTTTGCACATGTGTGTCAAGCCAGGAGAGCAAAGAATTGTGGGTAGTTTCTTACCTGAGGGCTGCCGAGAGAGTTAAAGCTCATACTGGGAGTTGAGGGCAAGGAGACGGACGGGGAGTTGAGAGACGGGGTGATGACAGAATATGGGGAGGTCAGGCCGTTCACAGAGGAACCCAGGGTGCTCATCGGAGACGGCAGGGGGCGGGAGGAACTGATGACGGACGGATGGCCCACCATGGAGCTCATGGGTGGGGGCTGAGAGTGAGAACTGAGAGCACTGGTGTCTGTGTGAGGACACAGATGAACAGAGTTTAACAGACAGAAAACAACAGTTATTTCAGGACACTCCGCATACGGTTGCAAAACAAAACAGAGAAAATTGCGGCGGTAAGTACGTTTAAGGGAACGTGTTATGGAGGAACCCATTAGGAAGATTCAGAGAGCTGGATAATGGTGGTTTGTTCCAGCACAAACACACATCTGAAGTGGTACAAGGACACACAGGACAAAAGTTGCTTTTTAGCCAGTACAGACAGTGTTGCAATCCATCAACGTTTCATCATTCAGATGAAGATCTAATCAAAGATCTGTCAAGATTCTCCTCCAGGAACAGGGATTACAGTAATCGCTTTATTCAGACGTGTGTTTAACACCACAAAAAACCTTTAGCAATGACTTAATGATACAGTTACAATTCATTTCCAGTGGGTTGAATTTAAAATGCTGTGGTGTTATTTGTCTCTGTGTTAAACATCTAGATTATCTCACTGGAGTGGGAACCTTATAATGAGTTCATCACAAACTCTGAATCTAATGTGAACTCATGGATTCATCAGTTAAACTGAACGAGACTTTAGATCTAGTTGGGGAAGCAAGCGGCTGTTTCATCACATGGATATTACACAGATTTTATGATGTTGGGCAACAACCTTTTGAAGAACTCATTCCATCTATCTTAATCATTAAATTTATGTGCTTGATATATAAGACTTCTGCAGTTCTTCTGCCTTATATAGGCATATATATAAGAGCCATACGTGAACTATATGTAGATTTCTCAGTCACCTATAGAATATAAACACACTATATCAACACTGTCCTCATATAGATGTATTCCTCAGCTCTCAATGCTCAGTAGCTCAACTGGTAGCACGTGGAGTTAGCAGCACAAAAGTTCAAAAAGGTTCAATCCTCAGGGAACAAAAATATAGATCAAATGTTTAACTTCAATGTACTCTGGGTAAAAAAAGCATCTGCCAAACGCAGAAATGTGAAACTGAAGATATCCTGACATGAGAATTTCACAAGCATGCTGCCCATGACCTTTGTGCTGCTGTCTGGGTGCAAAGTGCAGCTTCATGCAGACGGCTAACAAGTTCAGCGGTGACCACATCAAACCTCGCAGGTCAGCGGGGTGCAGCCTCACGCATGTCCTGTTACAGCGGACAAATGTAACTACACAGCTGGAAACATTGTTAGCGACAATATTTAAACGATTCATGCAAAATGTTTATTCTTTAAACGAAAACGTTCTCACACACAAATGCACACAAACACTCATCTTACGTTTGTTTTCACTTGCACTGCTGAAATAATGTGAAAATGTCCCCGAAAGTGCTGAATGAGCAGAAATGAGGTGCATGCTGGGACTTTTTTATGAGGGCTGTCTCACGCACTGCTGTGTTAGCGTGTGTCAGCTAAGGATGAAGTGTGTGGGAGATCTTGTGTACAGTGTGTGTGTGTGTGTTCTGTTATAAAAACTATATAACTAATGCTTCTGTATCTGGTGATAGGAGTGATATCAGTAAGTGGAGATAAAGTAAATGAATGTCCTGCAGTGACCCGCCATCCAAACAATCACATTTATCACATGCATCACCAATTAAAAACAGCTCATGCTGACAACTGCTCCACACTCACAAAAGCTGTGAAATAAGTCAGTCAGTAAATATCAGCTGATGCATTTCAGTACACAGAACCTACAACAGCGAGAGAGAGAGAGAGAGAGAGAGAGGTATGCTACAGCCTTAAATCAACACATGATACACACACACCTGAATCATACGTCAAAAAAACCAAAACGTTGACCAGAGGTAAAACGCTGACACATGGAACTCAGGAAGTGTAGAAACATGAATCACTTTCAAAACATCCTGTCATTTGACCGCAGATAATCTGAAGCTCTGAGGACAATATCTGACCTTTGATAACCCCTGTGGATTCAGTCTGAACGCACCGATCATCAGAGATCATCAGACCAGTGCAGTCCAGACACACGCAATACAAGCAATAAATCTCTAATCTGACCCAGCATTTCATGTTGGGAAACAGATCTATGATTACAAAGGGGGCCTCAAAAGACAGTAAATACAGACAGACACGCGTCTTGTGCTGTTTAAAGACCTCAGAATTTAGTGTAGACACAATAGAGGAAGCTTTTCTTAGCTGTCTTAACCTTTAGTTAACCTTAGTTAACCTTCTGTCAACCAATACTCAAAGTATTCACCAGCTGCCGCCAGCGTTTTGGGACAAAAGCTTTGGGATACGAGCAGAATCCCACCTGAGTCACTACAACCGCCATTTATTTCCGTTTGCCAGCTCTTTGGGTGGGTGGGGTGAGTGACGGCCAATCGGTGATGACGATTTCCGCCAACACTGTTGATTTGCACGTCAAACAGCAGTTTGTCCCTGTCACTCAAGGTATTTGCACACGCCCACATGCACAAACGTGCCTCAAAAGAGTCTATTGTCAGAGAGAGGGATGGTATAGAATAAACACATGAGAACGGAAAGAGAGAAAAGACGGAGGAGTAAAGGACGGGACTTTAAAACACTGGATTTCACAGTGATTCCCCACAGTAATTTTACCGTAAAGTCAATGCAGGCTTTATATTGCAATTTACTGTAGATAAGTAAAACATTGCATCAGGTTAAAACAGTTTGAACACAATTCTGTTTCAAATTCAAACTTGCAAACTTGGTCCTTATTGACTTTTATATTTTGCCTCAGTCAGTGCGGTAGGGTTACAACAGGACACGTTTGTTTGAACAGTCTGTAATCTGTGCTTTTGTGTTTTGATTGACTTTTGAGTCCGATTGTAACTTGTAATCTACACCGTGTGACAGTATATTACAGTACTAACAGTAACATTTTCAAGACGGGGCGGTTATAAGTCACACATGTGCGCTACCATATAAATGACTACAGCAACTGTTAGCAGTGAGTTTTCTTTCAATTTACACTAAAAGTGTGAGGAAAAGAGAGGGAGGAGCGAGAGCAATGAGGAAAGAGCTATAAAAAGGTTTAATGAAACAGATTGATCTAAATAGGCATTCCTAAAATACCCATAATCCCACAGTGCCACCTTGCCCTGATCTATAACAGCTGAAGCGCATTAGAGCCGAGTCGTGCCCAACGCTCTCACTGTCAACAGCTGACAGGAGGTTACAGATTCATTACACAAGTCACAAATCCAAGCTCTGATCAACACAGCAGCGGTAAATACACACACCACAATCATCTGTTTAATTCATATACATTATACTATATATGATTATCATCTGCACGTGTCTAAACATACACAATCTTCTACACACAGATATGCAGAGCAAAATCTTAAAAAACAATACTAAAGTAATGTTTACTATTTATAAGTGAAAAGTTGCATTCAAATATTAAAATAAAAATAAATTTAATAATCTCTCACATTATTACAAAATTTTCTCTGTGACAATTTCTGCACAACCTGCTTCCTGTCAGATAAGCACAGCTGTCCTCCTACATGACAATTTAAAATACTCTCATCTCTCCTTTTCATTGTAAAAATGCATCTGTCCTGTTGCTCTCCTCAGATACTCACGCTGGCTGCAGCGGCCGCTCTCTCTGCTGTGATTCTGACCATCAGGAGACAACGTCGCCGGGTGCCACATGACTTTGAGTGCCGCTCGACCAGCGTAACCGGCACAGCAGAGCCCCTGTCTAAACCCAGCCTCACTCTAGCGATGAACAGATGGGACACGAGCGAAGCAGGACAGCCGAGGGGGGATCCGCGCGGGGCGGAGTCTGATCGCTTATGGGATTACATGGATTATCTACGAATCAATCTCGCAGGAACTGTTTACTGTTGCAGACATCACCCTCCGTGTGCCACTGTGATGAAAGCTCACCGTGTCACTATATCTGTCACGCCGGACGCCACCTGTTGCTCAGACAGTGATCAAGCGTGTGAGGACTGTGTGAGGTCTGAAAAAGAATATACTACACTTTTTAAACTTAAACATATGATTGAGACGATCGTTTCTGGTCTGCCATTGGCTATTCAACAGGTAGGGCAAAACTCACTGACATTGTCTTAACCAATGGCATGAGTTTGGGAAGTTACACACAATACCCAACACATATAAGGCTAAAATGACCTACATTAAGTTGTTTAAACTGAAGTAAATGGAGCAACAGGCACAGCATGGTCTGAAGTCAATGTAAGTAACTTTGGATAACAGTGTCCCTCAATACAGGAAATGTATACAGTATATATTATATTTCAAAACAGTGACGTCTTTCATGTATAGGATGCACATAGACTTTGTATTAAGATCTATAATAAATCAATTCTGGTGCTATTAAAGTTGTGAAATAGAGGATAGATTAGTAGAGATAGCTGACGGATGCCTTTAGGGTGAATCTAAAAAAACCTTGTTAATATGTGATTCTATAAATGAGATGGCCCACATAGATTCATCAGAATGAAGAGAGAGATCACAAAAGTTTGACACAGTTGTGCTGCGTGTGGCACCAGACATCACATCATTACAACTGTCTCAGCTGCACAGCACCACACATGCTAGACCTGTCGAGAAACAAAGACATCTGGATTATAGGAAGCCTTAACTTTTGCTGAATCATGTCAGACCTGTTAGCCTGCAATCCTGCAGTCGTCTCTCTATCAGAAATCTCCAGTCCTCACAGACACACCAACACTCAACATATAATCCCACTTTGGGATTTATGGCAAAATCCCATTTTTAAGAAGTGTGGCCCTGAGCGAATTGTTTTTAAAAGCAAACGTTTTAACTGTGTGTGAACAGAATCTAAACTGATTCTTGATTCAGATTCAATGTGCAGCCCTTTCGTAAGTATTGGGACATAAAGCTGTTGTTTTGTTGTGGAGTCAACAATTTTTTTTAAGATAAAAGATGAATATGAGGCAAAAGTACAGAATGTCACATTTTGTTATTTGGCTGTTTCAACACATAAATGTTTCAACACTTTAGAAGAACGACAAAGTTTCATCTTCTGAGCTGAGCCTGTTGGGGCAATCGTGAAAAATGTGGCGTTTGCTTCATAATCGTTTTTTTAATCATAAAGCAATTCTGGGCTCCAAACAGAGCGATTTTTCCTTTGCTGTCCTGTCAGGGAAACTGCTCTGTTCTGCTTTCGTTTTTCTCACTTGTATAAAATCAGTCACAAAGTGTGTGTGACAGCTGAGACCAGACCATGTGTCACAGGAATGACTTGCAGCCAACAAGCTTGTGAAGTTCATCCCTGTTACCGTGATGTAAGTGTCCACATCTAACATTACAAGGCAGCGTGTCCTCTGGAGAGGAACGTCCCAGGATCAAAATAAACATCCACCCTTGCTCCAGTCTGCTTTCCCCTAGACTTCTGACATGACCACTGAATGTGTTTACATACAAGCGAGGGGCAACTAGCGCTAGACCCAATAAACAGCAACGGCTATAGTGAAGAGACTTAATTTTTACTAATCCTACAGTTTGTGGAGTAAATAATAACGGCAAGTTATAAAGGCAAGTTGTTTTCAATGTATAAGAAGAGAGTCTGAGGTTTAATGACGGAAGAATTGAGATGATCCGTGTGGGCGTGGGAACAACTTACCACCCCGATAAAAATATCATACAACTCTCCATGCAGAATCCCTGGTCAACGTCAACTGAAGCGAAACCTCGTTCTTTATAATAGAAAAGCTGTTTGCATAAAAACTGGCACACAGTCCAAAAACCGCTTCACTGATTTCAGATATTCTTTCATTCTTAAACCCAGCTTGAGCGTCTATAACAGCCGTTCAGTGAGTCACGCATGAAAATCTTCAAGCTCAGACTGTACAGACGACCTACAGAAACTGCTGTGAGAGATGAAAGCATGTGTACAGATGTGTACATCTGCACAGACACCTACAGACTTGTGTGTGTTGCAGAGGAAAGTTCACATTTTTCAGGAATGTTGTCAGCTTCACTCTCACAGCCAAGAAACATTAGAATCGGAGTGATAAAAATCAAACCACCGTGAGACACTTAAAGAACCTGTTTGGTATACATTCAAGAACCTACAGCACTTCCGTAGCATTTCTATATGGAACAGCAGCTAACAGTTTTAAAACGTTACGCTAACAACTTAGAAATGGCGTTTTCTGATATACATGATTCAAAATGATTAAAAAGATCTACTAACTTAACTTTTGAACAACGTTGAGGGAACTTTTAGTGAACGTTAGCCAATGTTCTGGGAATGTTTCCTGTTCTGAGGCCTGAGATGTACTGCAGTTAGCTGGCTTGATGTTAAATAACTGCACCAATTCATAACATTCATCAAT
>JBAJNP010014068.1:0-11375 GCA_036877545.1 Yasuhikotakia modesta | reverse complement strand
GAATAATCTGTTGTCATAAACACAGGGAATAAATGTTGACTGCGTTTGAGGTATTTTTGCACATCAGGAAAGATTCGTGAAGTACAGCGAGTTTTCAGAACTTATACCAAAATCAAAATATTAAAGATGCCAAAGTTTTAAAACTGTTTGTCTAAAACCCAGAACTACAACAACTGCAAACTGAAGCCCTTGTTTGTCACTTCCTACATTTCTCAGCTTTCAAAAGGCTGAAATAACAAACACTGCATAGCAGTCGGTACTGAAGACCCTCAGACTGCTGTACATAACAGATACTACATAACCAAAAACCAATAACACATTCATCACACATTCAAAACATATGATGGACATAAGATGTATATGAAATATGTTTTCTTAGCACATATATTGTAGATCTGAAAGCTTTTTGTCTCGGTAGCCCATGTGGATGTTGGAAAAGCATCTGAAATATTATGACAATACGGAGCACTGGCGACATCTGCTGGTTACATTAATGTAAAACAACCTGTAAAATGAGTTGCATTATTTAACAATAACAGGCCTGAATTTCTTGTCCATATTTTAACTGCATCATACATTTAATATAAAGAATCACTATATTTAACCTTCCATAAGCTAAACGTATAACTTATAATATTGACTACAAACCATTAAGTTTTACAGGCTGTTTTGTACAGTATCCAACACAAACACGCTTTTGTCCATCACATGCACAACAGAGCAACATCTCAGCTGTGACCTGCAGCCCAAAGAAACTCCTCTGCTTCCCTCGACCCGCTAAAACACAGAAACAAACATTCATCGAGAAAAATGTGCATTTGCATTTCATTCTTTGAATGAATAAACACACAGATTTCGCTCCCAGTATCAAAGCAGTTATTTATAGCCGATTGTGTTTGTACCAGCAGCGCTGTCACACAAATGAAATGTTTACAGTAAACGCAAACCACTCCCTGATCAAATCCATTTAATCCGCATCCAGTTTATCTGTAAATCAGATGTGAGATGTGTCACATTTTCTAATCCAAATTCAATTTAAGCATAAAGAGAAACTTTCCAACATAGGGAATTTTCCCACAAACACGACACATGCTCGTATTCAAAATATCAGTGCTCCTACAAACAAACTACTTGTAAAATTATTATGAATCAACCATAAATTTGAATATGCAAATACAACACAAATTGCACCTTATACCCTGTGCTCAGCAAACACAGGAAATTGATGTTTCCTGCTGGTAACTGCACCTAAAGTTACTAGCTGTGTTTTTGGAACATAGTAGCTGGTTTCTTACTGGTTACGGCTGGTACACCATCTTGGACCTAAATAAAACCAGTAACAAACTAGTCAGACCAGCACAAGGCGCTCAGGCACAAACTAGCCAACAAGCCATTCATTAATCTTAGACGGGTAGAAACAAGCTGAATTGTTCCAAATCACAGATTCCAGCTTAAAGTGGATTTACCCGAGTTCAGGACTCGCCAACTGCTGATGCTAAACTGATGACCAGGTGACATGTCATTCAAAGACGCCGATAGGCATGTCATCAGTCAAAGAGCCTTGGGATGGTTCGTAACAAACAAAGACTGTGAGATGGCAAAACAGACTTCATCTGCACTAAAGCTTTTGTCATACAACTGCCATTAGGTCTGACACACACTAACCCTTCAGTAAATAAAGGGTTTTAGGCTGAACCTGTAACAGGGATGTTAGGGCCTAAAGGTGTGGTGATGTTTGTGCAAGTATTACGTTACAGAGCAAATAACGTTTAAAACACTTCCTAAAACAAGTCCATACGACTGGAGTTTCAGCGCAGGACGGCGTTATGTGCAAAACCTGCACCAAAAAAGTCAATGTTTAACCTGTTCCCACATTCACTTCCCACCAGGAGAAACTTTAAAGCCACACCTTGTTATCAGACGAAACACTGGTGAGGGTTAGCAAACACAACTCACATGACATAATCATTCTGGCTCTCAGCCGGCGGTTTCTGACACAAACAGCAACAAGAAAATCAAGTTTTAAATAACTACACATGGAGAAATCTATGATATTTACTTGTACAAAATCAATACAGTAGCAAAAGTTAAACTGACACTTACATGCTAACGCTCTTCTGCCTGAGGGAGTTCGTCCCACCGGCCTTCTTGCTTTGAGACCCCCCCATGATGTCAGTGTGTGTGTGTGTGTGTGTGTGTGTGTTTAGATGTTCAGGTGAGGTGGTCTCAGCAGGTAAGACGGACTCATCCTGTCACACGGTTCTGAGGTGCTGCAGTAACAGCGCAAAGTGTGTCCGTACAGAAACGCTGAAACGTTGTTCAGCACCCCACCTCCTTCAGTCGGCCCCTCCCATCTCATCTCTCTCTTTCTCTCTCTCTCACTCACTCAATCACTCACTTACTATACCATCTAAACAAGGACTTACTGGACACTTTCACTGTTACTTTATACAACTGCAGACTAATGCTAAGCCACAGTCAAACACTACCAGAAAAGTTTTCAGGGAAAAAAGGATGCAAATCTACATGCAATGTGTATTATGTGTATTACTTAAATATGTGTATTAAAATTACATAATATGTGTAATAATTACCCAAAACGCTGAAGACATGCCAAAGGTCCCTGAATGGAAACTTTTTCTAATTTAGATCATATCCGGGGACAAATATCTCCCTGAAGAATAGAAACGCACACACACACACACATTGTAACCCTCAAACAAACCGCTACAAAACAACAGATTTAAAGTTAGTCCAAAGTCTATTTTTACTGGTAACAACCATTTTGACATTTTTCACTATAAACTGGTACCACACACACACACACACACACACGTCGCTCTGACATGAGACATTCCACAGAAGTCTGGCAGGGAGGGAAACACAGCAGGCATCCATACAGACAGGTTTATCTCATCCTCTTCTGAATAGACCTGCACTGATGATCTAACATGATCTGAAGTTATTTTGTAATGTTTTTAAAACATTCCACTAACTCCTGAATTGTTTTTTGATGTATGCTATTTGATATATAACATACATTCATACATTCTACTAATGTATGAACGGCAACGTTCTGGGAATGTTCTCAGCATGTGGATCCTTACAGACGGCTGAAACGTTTGCTGTGATCTCACGTTTTGATCTCCTGAGAACGTCTAATTAGGAGGGTCAACCGCAGATGTAGGTCAAATCTGATTGGCTGTTTTTTTTAGACGGTATACAGGTAAAGTACAAAGCGTGCGATGCTCTGAGAAAGCTAGTGTGTGACTGAAGATTAGCACAAAGACTGCAGAACTGGGACAGATAAGAATGCAAATAGCATGCAGAATGCAAAATTGCATGCAGTAACAGATTACTGCATGCAAACATTACGACCGAAGGTTGTCATATAGATTCTGCTCACAAAAAGCTTGCGTTTCAAAACTATTTCAATTTTTAAAACAAAAAAGTCATGCAACGTTAAACAACATGAGGGTGAGCATTTGATGACCATTTTTAGCTTTGGGTAAACTGTCCCTTTAAGAAACAAGCTTAAGTGACTAATTCACTTCAAATCTTTATAACAAAGTCAAAATTAATTCACAAAAATAATTCACATCTTTACACATAAAGACAGAAACTGAGAAGCAGAGTTCACACACTGAAGTTCACACACACCTGCCGTATTTCACCTACATCTGCAGATTTCACACCGTGGCTGAAACCGAACTGTTCTGAGATCAGCGTCCCTTATGTCAGTATTAGTAACAGTGCAGTAGTGAAGTCTGCAACACAGCTCATATACATCACAGCACAAACAATTAAAGGAACAGTTCATCCAAAATTTCTTCCATCATTTCTCACCCTCATGTCGTTTCAAATCTGTGTGACTTTGTTTTTGCTCCTGAAGAACACAAAAGATGATACTTGCATCCACACAAAAGCACAGAGACATTTCTCAAAATATCTTCTTTTGTGTTCCACATTTTTGTACGACCTATCTCTCTAAACTATCACTGCCAGTCTATTGTACTTTGTTGTTACCAGGTTAGGCTGGTTTGCACTCATGCCGTATGATTACTTTGAGACAATCCTGAGGTAAACTGGTTTTATTACATTACCAGCAGAAGCTTATTGAAAGGTGGAGACTAACTAAACTGGGTAAAGGCTGCCCCCTAGTGTTAGGAGTGATGAATAGTAAAATAATTATGTACTGCAAGCCAAAAACACAGTTAAAGTTTTGTAGAAATGGACAAAAAGCAAAGATTTAAAAGTTCCAGTTTTTGAGCCCAAACTGTAATTACAAAAAAGGGTAACTGGTTCTTTAGACAATAACCGTCAGACAACCGCATTAAAGTTGAAGGCAATCAAACTGAAAGACTCCAGTAATCTCCCAAAGTTTGAGTTCATCCATGAGCAAACAGAACGAGAGCCCATGGAACGAGACAGATTCTGTTCAGGCGGGTCTCGGTGGGTTTGTCTAGACCCTTTCAGAGGCATGAAACCATGAGCAATCTCAGGCTGGGAAACTTCCCTGTGTTGACTCAACATGTTTCCATATCCTCCTCCCACAGTGATTACATGGTCCTCAAAGCCTCGCAGATCAGGATCCATGTGTCTGAACGTGACGGATGTCACTTCTGGCTTAATGTTTCCCCTCCAGCGTTCTAGCTCAGCTGATGGGACAGGAACTCAGATTTGCAATAAGTGCTTTTTGTGTGACATCATTCTTCTGCGACCGACCTCAAGATTCTTGGAAACACCAGAAAGTCAAGCCAAGATGATGCAATCCACATGCAAAGCTGAGCATTGAGTCAGCTGGTCACATAGAAGTAAATATAGTTTCTAACAGAACCGTAACACAAACATTTAAGTTCCACATGGATTGTAATGCTGGTTTCTTAAAGTCAAGCTCTCATGCCCAACTAACAGGGAATGTTCTGAGAACGTTAAGAAATGTTCCCTACAAGACCTCTCAAAGGTATAAAAATGTTTTGCAGTAACATTAGTAGCACTTAAAGTTATACATCACATCAAAATGTTGAATGTTTTTAAAGCTTCACAAAAATAAAAATGTTGGAGTAACAATTTCAACCAAGCAATACTTTTACAACAATGTTAAAAAAACATTAATTTGAAACGTTCTCAGAACATTAAAAATAACATTCTTAACATTTCTGTAACTAAACGGAAACTCTTGGAAACTTGTTCTCACAATCTAGAACTGTTAGCTGGACGGTTGTTCCTTCATGTCAGTCAGTCAACAGTGAGGGAATTATATAAATGGGATTTTTAAATGTGGGCTGTTCTGGGACTTCTGTATGTCTCTCTTTGTACGACTCCAGAGAATTGACCTTGGATCAAGTGGAACCACAAGTACAGCATCAACAGGACTGAAGTTCTCACATGGTCGTCACATGTGCTCATGAAACCATCAGCTCCTCATTCTCTTTGGTGAGGTCTGTCCTACATCCCTGATCGCTACAGATGACGCAGGTGTTATATTCCCAGTCACTTCCATAAACTCAGCAGGTCATGTGACCAAGACAGGAATGTGGGATTTACAGTAACTCCAGCCAGGATTGTGGAACTTGTTCACTGAAGCGTTTAACTCCTACAAACTCTCTAAAGCTCCTCATGTTTTGTCGAGGGGACCAAACAACAGCTCTTATTCTGAACGACTGCGTTATGAAGGACAAAGTTTGGGATCAAACTGCAAGATCACATGGATTCAGAAAACAGATTTGTTTGAACAAATTAAATGGCTTCTGGATTGCCAAGAATTACTGTATGAAGAAATGTGACTCTTTAACTTTATTTTAGACAAAACAGGCAACAAACTGTTTTACATCCAACTAAACAAGCACCACAACCCACCTAAACCCTCACAAGCGCCTGATGGATCTACTTAGAGGACTTTGGGCTCCTACAGACGGATTTGACCACTTCACAACAGCCGATAAATAAGCTACAAGTTTGGTTTCAACCAGACGGTCACGCCAGACGCGCCCGTAAGTTCAGAAGCGTCCAGACGGCGCGCAACGCGGTGACGCGTTTAACCAAACGCAACCCGTTCAGACCCGACGCTTTAATAAACGATGAGGGTGAGAGGGGTGAAAAAAGCAAATACTTTCCACAAATACAGGGTTTATATGGAGTCAAAAGTGCCCAAACTCACTTCTGAAATAGAAACAACCGAAACTTTGCGCAAACGAAGCCAGACGCGCGTCCTGAACAGGGCGGAAATTTCCTTTAAGAAACCAGCCAAGACGAATGATTTTAACACTAAACTGAGACTCAAAACAACATGTAAATGTACAAACTGTACAAATGTAAAGTTTTCACAGCCGCGGTGACTTTGGTTTGACGTGCGTAAAGTTTGGATACGAACATGTTCACACCGGCTTCATGTCCAAGCGGATCCGAATCCAAAAACACCCAACAACAGCGTTTCCTCACCTCGAGGGATTTTCCTGATGTTTCATCAGGAGCTGCAGATCGGAATTCATTCCCAACTCTTTTTATCCAGACCTGATGGATGTTTTAAAGCCTTCATGCCCAAACTGAACGCAGGCGGGCGGATCTGATGCAGTTCAGTGGCTGTGCGGAAGACGGGATTCACTCATGACTCTGTATGGAAACGGGATGTTTTGTAACGTGTGGCGCACTCTTCCCGACGCACAAATGGGAAATGAATGAACTTCCCGGTGGATAAGATCAGAATTTTCCCTTAAAGAGACAGCGCTGATATTTATTTCCATATAGTTAAGATACATATTTTAGATTAGGAATTTCATATTAATAATAATAGTAATATAAAACACCACAAACATACATACAATAGTGAACAGCATGAATACAACATTAATGAATTATTTTCCAAAGTTAGAAAAACACTGACCAAAGTTACAATAAGTTAAAATATAGTGTCCAAGTTTCCATAACAATCAGAAGGGGTTTGTGGGCCGTGTTTCTCAAAGCCTGCCTTGAGATTACTGAAACAATACTGAAATATCTGGCAACGGGTGAGTGATGATCAAACTTTAGTTTTAGGTAGTTTACTGGTGATGATCAGTGTAGTTACTCAACTCACCGTTAACTGGGCCTTAAAGGCTGTCAGTACAATACAACTGGTTTATAACAGGAAAAACAATTTAAGACTGAGAAGACGCCACTGGAAAATGTTCATAAATCTCTTTCAGAACCAACAGGGCTGTGTCTTCAGACTCCCTGCAACACACAAGATAAAACAGCATTTTATATACGTACATAATCTAAACCTCAACTGTAGTCTTCAGTCTTTATTTACTGACCAGTAGCACAGATGACTCTGTATGGCGAACAGATATTCATTGAAACTCTCTATAGGTTTCTCCTGAAGAACATAATCGATGCGTCGCCCCCGATTCAACATCCCCACCTTCACAATCTTCTCTTCCTGTTCCATCGCTAAGACTGTAGCCAATATTCAAACGTGAGGTTATGACTTTCAAACAATAAAGACAGAGAACCAACCGATTGTTTTCAGTCAGGAAACACCACATTAAATTTTTATTAAAGAGTAGACGTTCACAATACTCCACCAATAAGATAAGAGCTGTTGGGTCATGTGTTTATAACTGGTACTGCTGACTGAAAAGCACTTTTAGTTCTGTTAATATTAAAAGTTTGTCACCAATAAATCGTGAAACCTCTGCAGATACCTTCATCATCTTCTGCAGGAGACATGGCATGGACTTCTCCTTCAGCCAGGGCTGGTGTGGGCACTTGAGCAATGCTCTGCCAAACCATACGCAAGGAGCCCAGAAGATCAGAACTGACGCGGGTGAAACCCTCTTTCAGCTCTGGAGACAAGAAGTGTTTCATATAATGACAATGATTGCTATTTTAAAATCTAAACGCAGGATTGGCTGCAGTGAATGATGCAACGTACCGAGATGCATCCGCTTCCTGCCTTTATGATGGGGCATCAACATAGGAGGCAAGTTCACGTCTGAGGACAAAATCATGGGCTCGATCCGATACGCCACCGGGTCAAACTGGAAAGATTTTAATATTCAGTTGTCCAAGTTCACACTGTATGGAAAGTTAGAAGGTTCTCATTCGTTGTTGGAGTCTTACAGGATGGAAGATGTTGTAGAAACTTTTGCAGGTCGGGAAGCTGTAGTTTTGGTCGATCCTCTTCAGTCCTCTGACGGTCAGAAACATTCCTATAGGTGATCCCAACGCGAAGAAGGCCTGAGGATGAAAAACCAGCTGAGGGTAATCGATGGAGACCTGAGGAATACAGAAGCATCGTTTGACAACCACAACCTGAGGAGCAGATTAACATAACAGGAAACTCAACAGAACAGGGTGTTGCTAGAAAGCAAAATTAAACTAAAGCATTTTTTGTTACCTGCCCAATGCCGACATCAAAGTGTTGATAATCGACCGCACTCGTGGTGGGGGTCTGGCGCTGATGGTTGCTCCTCAGACCCGGGGAACGTCCCTCAGTTTGCCCCGAACGACCACTTCCTGTTGTGTGCTGCTGGATATTCAAGAACATTACTAGAAAGTGTCCAAACGGTTGGACATAAAGATCTAAAACAATGGACTCTTATTTGAAACCCTTTCCACCTACGGGTGTGGACAGGAAACCACGAAAAATCAACCTCACACTGGAAATTCTCTCACTTTTGCCGAGAGTTTTACAATCATACAGTGATTTTAAGAAGTTTCAAAAGTTACCTTCCATTTTTTCACATATTTCATAATTTTCTTGCGAGGACCAAGCGGTATTCCAACATCTTTTAGGTCTTTCTCTGAGCACAGCATCTGAAATGTTTAGGGAGGTAAAAATAAATACAATTGTGTTTTTTGGGTTCTGCAGCTTGAAAAGACTGAAGAACTGACCAGTGACTCCATGTCCACTTGTTCTTTCTGCAGAATTTTGAGGTGCTCATCCAAACCTTGACCCCTTAGCGCCTCCTCTAGGCTGTCAAAGGAACAGCAGGCTGTCTCAACATTAAAGTCGTCATCAGGGTGCTGCGAAAACCACACAAGCTTTCTTCATCAATTCTTTACAAATAAACAGCTTTCGTAGCATTTAAAAGTGCTTAAACATTGTTACTGATATCATCACTCTATCATTTACAAATGCATCATGTGACAACCTCGTCATGGGCAGCAGCGTCCAAATCTGTCTCCTGATTGGTCAGGAGATCAAAAAGGATCAAAGAACCTGCAAATAACAGGATACCGTTGATCTTTGGTATATCAGTAGATTATTATATGCAGTTTTAAGAGCTACAGCTACAAACCTAGACTGTGTCCTGCCAGCGAAACGTGTCCCGTGAAGTGGGGGTGTCTCTCGAGGAACAGGCTGTGCAGACGGTTGATTTCAGACGCCACCGTATCTACGATGGTCTGGCAGTAAGTCGCGCTGTTGTAGAAGAAAAGATCCAGGACTGTGTCGTTGCTAAACTGACGCAGGCGGCTAATGCTAGGCAGTGTGATTCTCTCGATGTCTCTGTTGAGGACAGAAATTAAGAAACAGTTAATGTTGTGCAAACGCAAACACAAAATAGTTTTTATTATTTGTTATTTGAACATCTTACTTGTCAACTCCTGTAGTTTCTCCATGCAGAACTCTGTGCCAGTTGACTGGAAGATACTCGACTCTGCCAGCCGTGACGATTTCCTCTCCCTGCCTGAAGTGACTGTTTATAAGGCCGTTGGAGGCGTTACGAAACTCATTCACTGCAGCCAAAGAAACGTGGATTCTCTTAAAAGTGGTCCAGTAACACAGACAGCTGTTAAGTGGCGTAACTTGGCTTTATAACTGCTGAATGTTAGCTAAACATCCGAAGGTTACACAAAGAATTTTAGATAATAATGGTCAGCAAACACAGCTCACCACAGTGGACGATGCTCCGCAGGCGTATGTCACAGGCTGGACCGATACCATGGACCATGAAGACCAGGTGGTCCACAATCTCAGGTTCTCCTTTGGAAAGAAACCAACACAACGATGCTAAACTTCAGCATTGAGACTGAAACATGGTTACAATGATTTAACTACATAAGCACTTCATTTAGAATGTTCTGAATAAGCAACAACATACAAATATTGCTTCTCATGAGGCCAGACTCCAAGTTTGATAGCAGTTTGAAGATACAGGCTCCAGCTCTTACCCTCTGGTATCTCTACTGAAATGCTCTCGAGTCCTCGCTTTATGGTCCTGGGCTGAACCCGTTCGGTCGGGGACGGTGGAAAGTCCTTGCAGCTGTTCGGATGCTGTGTCATGAGCTAAAGTAACACACAGAAAAAGACGTTACTTGTCAACAGGATGTTTATTCGTTTACGCTGGGACTGAATTTTCTGAACAATACCTTGGGATTGTGAAGAATCACAGTTTCTCCTGTTGGAAGCTCCAAATTTGTTTTCCACTCGTTCAGGGTAACAGCAATCATATAGGCGTCCTGTGTTTTGAAAAATAAAGAAAATTAACTTAATTTTAATTCAAATAAAAGGTGCATGACACAACGTCTGACAAATGCTGCTGTTATTTGAAACTGACACCCCAAAAAAATACATCCTATTCTTCATTACTCTGCCCTCAACATAGCAAACACTGGTAGCAATGCAACAAAGGCAGGAACTAGTAGCTGCTGGACACACCCCTCCATTGCTGATTGGCTACGAGAGTGTTATGGTGGTGCACATATGAATTTGATGGAGCGTTTATAAAACATGCTCTTCTCTGTGACGTACCTCCAAGATGTCACTGAGTTCCTCCGTATAGGGAGAATAAGTCATGTCTTTGCTCCCTTTGTGAAACCACGAGCAGCGTCTGACCTCAGAGGGCGTCTGTTCCCAGTACACAGCATAACGTCTCCTTTCGTGAAGTTTGACATCATACCTCCTTCCTTCTGTAGCCACGACCACTTCCTCAGTCTCACGTTTCCTTCCTGAAAACAACACAGATCTCATCGTTCATGTCATGTAAACATCTGTTGCGGTCTCACAGCTCAGCTGTAGCGGTGAGACCGTCTCTGGGTCGTGAGAAGATGGTGTGAAGACCTCGACTGTAGGCGTCCTCCAGGCGCTGGGAGTCTTCTTTGCTGAAGGGTTGCCAGGAATCTCTGGAGTCCACCTGCTGGTTGTAGAACCAGTGGTACTGGACGGGTTCGTAGGGCTCAGCGTTGCTCATGCTGAGCGTTTAACTGCAAATATGATATTTTTACGGATTTATTCATTGTTTTTAAATAGCAAGTACCACATTTTAAACCATTAATAAAGTTTTGGTGACAAAAGCTGTAAAACAAATATGTGATGTAGAAATTGGTATCCAGAATTTAACAACATCTGGACCAATTATAAAACAACATAACACACAATGACACACAAT
>JBAJNP010014067.1:0-11377 GCA_036877545.1 Yasuhikotakia modesta | reverse complement strand
ATGCAGGCTGCTCATTGTCAGAGGGAGGAAAAGAGGAAATAAACTGTGAATCATCAGAATAAGAATGACAAGGGAAGCCATGAGAGGGGATGACCTCACTAAGTAATTTTGTGTAAAGCCAGCTTTCCTGTTGCTAAAATGGCAATGGCGAGGTCATGGGTTCGGTCCTCAGTGAATGCATGTATTGATAAAACGTAAAGCCTGAATACGCTGCACTTTGCTTTGGATAAAAGTGTCTTTCAGATGCATAAATGCAAAGGGCTGAAGATGCATTGCAATGCAGGCAGGATGAAGTGCATGAGAGGGCAGAGAGCTTGTTATGCCCTGTTCACTAAGAGTGGAGGTCATTTGATCAGTGCTTGTTGCTTTTACTATCCAAGCCTAACTTTTGATGCCACATGTATTTACTTAGCAGACAATTTTGTCTAAAGGAGCATTTATTGTATGCATATTTGTGTTATACTTTTTATAGTTAAGCTATTGGAATTACTAACAACAGTAATACTATCTGTTAAAATTGGAATTATCTTTAACATTACTGCTTGATTTGGTCTAAATTTGGCTAAATGTTGTGTTTGTGTTTCCGTTACAGGCTAAAATAAAAATAATTGGGGTGGACAAAATGTCTGCAAGTTATGAAGTTACTACCAGGCCCTGAACAATCTAAGACCTCTCTCAAATGCTTATCACAATGCAGTCATAAAAAGAAGAGATATGCCCCTTACAATGTTTTCTTGAGGCAAAAGTCATTATTACATTCCAAACTCTCTATAGATGCACTGACTTGGTATCTTTCCTGAGATGACTGGGAAACAAATGACTGAGAACTAAATGTGGCCATTACACAACATAGGACCCCACAGGAACCTCACAAGGAGCCCCGTTCAATGCTATACACAACACATTATATAACTTGTTCAACTTTTGTTTGAGATTAAATTTTAATTGATCTGTTTTGGTCCAGTTCCCTGTCTGCAATTTAGCATGAGAGAAAGAATCAGCAGGAGTTTTTTTTTTTTTTAAAGGGAGTTCCAAACATATGGTAAAGCTCTCAATACCCATCACATATCAGAGATTATGTCAGGAGAGGTTGCCAGGTAACCTTGAACAAGGGCACGCACAGACAGGACAGCGCACTGGGGAATTCTGGGGTTTTTACACATCATGTCACCCCTGACCGTAACTGACAGTGACAGGCTTTGATTGACAGCTCTGCTCTTGACAGGGAATAAACAAGTGGTTTTGGGAAAAGGTGAAGGAATGCAAAGGAGGTCTCCGCCTTAGATGACATGCCCACAAACTGCCCACAATCAGTTCATCGTCTTTGTCTAATATCACAAGTTTCAAAAGATTACCTCAAAGTTCACCCTTCGATTGATATTATCACTAGCACTTGTGAAAAAGAGCATATCACTACATTTACCAGTGTGTCAAGTTCAGGGTTTGAAATCTTTAAAACATATTTAGACTTACATGAGGCACTTTTCTAGTTTGAAAAGCAAACAAGGAATTATATAGAAATTATAATCACAAAGACTGTCCAGACTTTATTTATAATTATTTATATCTTCCCGTTTAAGTTGTTCTTCAGCATCAGACTTTAGTGTTTATTAGTCTTTACTTTTAAGTCTAGCTAATGTAGACTATGCAGAAAATTGCAGAGAACTTTAAAGTAACTTTAAGGGTAATTGTCAACACTTGGATCTATCTTTAAAGATTACTAAACATGCCAATAAGTTAAGAAAGGTGAGAAGGGGCACTCACACTTTAATTTTACTGTGAGAAAATGACAAGTTTGAACATCATGTCACCAATATAGGCAACCACCAACCAGATGAAGTATAAGAACTGTTTATCATTCTGTCTTCAACAACAGTGTCATTGCTGTTAATGCAAGTTCTGTTGTCACGACTGACAGCTTTAAATGTGAATATTTTATACCATTTATACCACTGAACCCAGCAACAGCTGAAGAATCTTCACACTATATATTCTGAGATACAAGATACATATTGTCTGATCTTTAACAGATGTGTATGTTTTAAAAATGCAAACTGCTTAATGCAATCTCATATCTAGTTTTAATTAGCACCATCTCATTTGTCTCCATTCTGGCAAACTTTGCAAAAGGCACAAATATCATTTACAATTTATTTTGGCAGACACAACAGCACAAGTGGGATAGTGTGCTGTGATAATTACTGCAGTAAACAGCAAAGATACAAATCCAACACAATGATGCCAAAAACAAAAGCAAGGAATCTGATAATAAATGTAACAGTTTGTACAGTGTAGTGTTATGTAGTGTTTCACTTTTTTTGCACCTCACAAACAGTGTTTTCAGCTCTAAGTCACAGCAAACAAATGTTTAAAGTTCTCTTTACCTGCACCTCAACTTTCAGAAATGCACTGTGGTGCACCCTAGACAAGTTAACTGCAGGTACAAATATAAAGGACTATAATAGCTTTGTATTTCTCATCTGCAGATTCTCTGTCATGTCCATCTCTTTTGAAGAGTAAGCATGTCATCTGTGCTTTGATAAAAGAGTGGAGTGTGTGAATGCAATAATGTGATGAATGATACAGTAAAGCAAGCCAGTGAATAAACAGCCTAATACAGACATGCAAGAAAAGCACCATTTCAGATGCATTAAGTAGGACAGATTGAATTTCCCAGTGTGTACCTTTGTCATCTGACTCTTTCTCCTCACATAAATGTCTTAAAGAGTTGGCATGACAACATGCACCCCTAAACATATGCCTGTACATACTAAAACACTCCAAATGAGATGTCTACACATGCACACACATATACAAGATATTGTCTGGCAGAATAAGGACACAAGATTCAATTCAGTTTTATTTATGTAGCATGTTTAAAAATGCTGCAAAACAGCTTATATACAATGAAACAAGACCCCATAAAACAGAAAAATTATGATGGGTACAACACCAAAGAGCACTATTGCAAAGGAAAATATGTTGTCGCAGCATACATGGCACTTAGAAAGAAGATCATGAGTATAAGGGCTTTGCGATAATATCCGAAAATATCAGAACTTTGCATAATGAAACGGAAAAAGTATAGAAAAAAAGAAATAGTGTTTAGGTATTTAGTATTATACTTCCTGTAGTAAGATCATTATGACAATGACAATATTAACAATTTACAAAACCTTAAGTCATGTTAAATGTCAGCATTCTTCAGGTAAGAAAGCCAACAGAGCGACAGTGGCAGGTAACCAAAACTCCAACGATATATAGGTGAAGAAACGAGATCCAGTTCTCAAGCTTTAAACGAGAGTATGTTAAAGCTGCAATTCATACATTTTTTTGTTTAAATGCTGAGAGGTTATAATATTTTTTTGAATAATTTAATCCCAGTTGTAATAACAGACTGCTGTTAAAAGATAGAGAACAAAATTGTAGAATCTAATTGAGTTCAAGGTAGGTAAATAGATAATGGGAAGTTTAATAAAGATGTCCATCAGATTCCCATTGTATTTGAGTTATCCAGGTTATAGCTGTAATCTTCTTAAATTGGCATGAGGATGATCTTAACTTGAAGTGCCAGGTCAGGTTGAACTGGAGCTGGGTTGGTCTGTGTCAGTTGTAGACACTTTATCCAAAGTTGGATAAACAACATTGTTCCCTGTTAGTTTATCCAACTAACAGGGAACAATTCCAATTCAAAAATTCTGCTCAAGGGCATAAGGGCAACAGGTCTTGATTCAAACATTGCAAGGTTTTGAACCTACAAGGTTTCGATTATTAGCCAGGTCTACACTGAACTTGTGGATGGGCATCACTTTAAACCTCAGATGGCATGCCAGTGGCCTTCACTGTGTTCACTGATTATAGACTGGGCAAAAAAAAATCCTCCTCTGTGTTTTTTAAAGTTTAGCATACAGACCTTGTCAAAACAATATCTTTAACACCGATCAAGGAAAAGGTTAAGTTTTGGGCGACATATCACCCAATGAGGACAACAACCTACATATATTGCCACTTAATGTATGTTTCGTCCCTGAAGTAACTGCAATAAGCTGTTAAAATAAAGAATAAACAAAGAGCATGATGCTAAATTGTAAAATACAAAATATGGACAATATCACATGTTTCACTTTACCTGTTACAGTATGTCTTATTTTATGTTTAAATAAATCTCCCTATTCTTTTAAATAATGATTTGGAACCTTTTTTGTTTCATTTTCCTAAAATATGGAGTTAATATTTAGCAGTTAATTGCAATTGTTAAAAAAGAAACTAGAAACTTAACTAGATTGACTAGAAACTTAAAAATCATGTTATTAAAAAGTGGATTTTTCCCCTTCAGTGTATAAAACGAAAAATATGCTTGGGTATTAAATTGATGAAATAGGTGATGTATATACATAATTCTTTTTTGGTAACTTTTGAAAGAGACGGCTGTGCTTACACCTCTCAGACCATAATGTTTTTTTAATGTTTATGGGTTTTTGCACAATTGAATACACTATTGCAGAATAAACAATATATTTTTGTCTATTGCACCAGCACAAAATATTTCATCCATAGGTTAAACACTTTCCAAAAATCGATACGTAAGTATACAGTGATTTTCAGAATATACAGTAAAATCTGTAGCTTGTACATAACTACAACAGAGAATTGAGTCACTTTGTTTTGAACCCGCTCCTAGCCTGAAGATCTTCAGCATTAGCTGAGAGAATGCAACAACAGACTTGTTAAAATTGCTTGTCAGGGATTTCAGGGCGAGTTTCAGGCTGCTTGTAAATAACTGGCAACAGTGTGATGCCTACGCATATCTCTGATGATTCGCCATTTATTCTTCAATAGAAAGACAAAATTCCTCCTTTTCCCATGCAAGATGCTGTTTGTGAAGTGTGCTTGTAACTGAACCCTTTGATTTCAGAAAATGCCTCTTGCTGGCTATGTGGCTTATACTGTGCAAAACAGTTTTGATACAAAACTAAGGCAAAGTTGGAAGGCCAAGTTTTGGATGAGTGGAAAACATCTCTCCAAAAAGGGCAGCAGTTCTCTAAATTCTTTGAAGATTCTGTTTCCCCCTGAGCCAAATGTGAGAGAAAATATTTTTGCCCTGCTAGCACACCCTAGCTGCCCAACAAATTCTGAAGCAGTTTGGAGTGAACCATTTAATTACGATTACTTAAGTAAAACAAGTTCATTCCTTCATCTTTTGGGAGCATTACTCTGTTAAATATTTATTAAAATTGGTCTTTGTTGTGTTTCAACACTGTCAGTACCAGTCATTTGAATAGGAGAACAGCATTACAACTGTTATCAGTCACTTTTCTAAAAACTTACACAAAGTGCTACACACACACACACACACACACACACACACACACACACACACACACACACACACACACACAGTGTAAGACTCACTCTCAGAGATAAATCCATGTCCCAATTACCATTTGTCTGTCTAGTATCTTTCTCTCTTAGTGTTTTTTTGTTTTTGAGAAAAACAAACCATTACAGAAAGATGTTTCTTAGAAATCTCTGAAAGAAAAAACATTTCTAAATATATCACAAATGTTGTAATGCAGACATACAGTTACTTATTGCTTGGCCTCTGTAGAGGACATCAGAACTTATTAGGAAATAGCAAATCAGTGAGGATATAACCTAACACAATTTGATATGCATAATGAAATTAACGTTATTCTGGTTTTGTGCTATTTTGTAGCATCCCCTCAACAGAAGATACAACAGGTGCATAGTGCACAAACAAACTAACAAACAAACCTCATCAATTAAGCACCAGTATCACCATCAAACATATTGTTGTCTTTCTCTGCTTGATGCACATGCATTTCAAAATGCATTTCTATGATTTGTTTTTACAAGAAAAAAATGATCATGTTTGCAACAAATCAATGTTCGACTGCCAACTACACTCTATTGCAGTCAGACACTACCTGGCTGAACAGATCCAAACAATGTCTAGTACTTTTAAAGACTATTCAACCTTAACTACTAACATATTAACTAAATACATTACTATTAAATTAAATTACTTAAATACGTATTGTCATTTTTAGAAAACAGTATGTACATTACATTTATTTTAGTGCCAGAAAAGAATGGCCATCCTTAGCTGAATCAAGCTCCTTCTAAGGAGCCGATATCTAAACATCTTATGGAATACATTTTCTAACACAGTTGCCTTTGACCTACCACATTCAGGCTTTTTTTGATTTTCTGTAAAGCTACTTTGAAATAAAATGTAGTGTGCAAAGTGCTATACAAATAAAAATGACTTGACACACTACATTACCCTTTTTGAAAAATGTGAATTAGCGTCTAAAAAATTAGATGAAGTTGTCATGGTCAAGCCCTCAAAAAAGATGCCCTCTTTAAGAAATTACCTGAAATGTTTTCTCTACAGAGCAAAAGTAATTCCTTACAGTATATGAATATTTCTTTAACAATCAGGCCTGAAAAAAAACTGCTTAAAGGCACAGTATGTTAACTTTTGTATTAAAGTATCCAAAAAGCCCTTATAGCACAGTTATATATTTTGTTCAAATGGTTACTTAAATTATCACACTTTTCCAAGTATTTCAAAAGCCACAAAAATTCACAGTCCCATACCAGGTCATTTGTTGCCTGTTATTGCCATAAAATCTTCATTACATCAGGTTTTTGCTGTTTATTGCTATTCATCAAGTCCAGTAAAAGTCTTTGGCAGTGTAATTAAATGCAGTATATGATACAAATAGTATTTTTTGCAAATACTGTGTAAACATTAAAATGCACTTCTAGTATGAAAACTGTGCCGTATTGACCCAACAATTCAATTCACATATAAAGTCACTTAAGTAATATCTGAGCATTAAATGTTATGTTCCTTGCAGCTAATTCAAGCAGAACGCCATAAAATAATGTGATCAAACATGCAGGTAATAAATTCATTCATTACATCATCTGTGACCATGATTTATGAATCCCCTGTGACTGATTTCTATCGTCCCTGGTTGGTGAAGGCCAAGCTCCCATTCATCAGCGCTTCTTCACAACATTATAAAGCTTCACACTTTATTGTTGCTTTCAAACTGAACTGGCCATGTAGGCAGTGTTGCGATCCAATAACATAATCCATATAAGCAGACAAGGAGTAGTAGTAGAAAAAGGCAGGAAAATGAAAGTGACACATTTTCAGTTACAGTTACCCATAAGCAAAATGTGACCTCTGCATTTAACCCATCCTTCTTGAGGTCATGAACACACACTGCAGGTCATGAACACACACTGCAGGTCATGAACATACATTGCAAGTCATGAACACACACACCAGGAGCAGTGGGCAGTTATCTCTGCAGCGCCCGGGGAGCAATCGGGGGTTAGGTGCCTTGCTCAAGGGCACTTCAGTTGCTACCTGCCAGTGCTGGAATCAAACCAGCAACCTACTGATTACCACAATTGTCCTCTCCAAAATCAACAAAACACAAAGACAGCCCATCAGGAACCAAAACATAATAGAATCCAAAATCCAAAGAACAAACAATGAGCAAAACAAGGTTAAGGTAATAAACACAATCAGTAAGACAGGTAAACTAGCAACTTCTTCACAAGTGAAAACATGGTGTGGTGAGGATTCAAATATGGTGGTAAACAGGAAGTAGGTGAAGAAGGACCAGTCCATAACTAGTATTCAGGTGACAGCGCTCCCTGGTGGAGGGATGATCGGAGGTAGCTGAAAAAGTGTCTTTCATAAACACAGACGCATAAAACATAATAAAAACATTATCATTATAATATACTAAGTACAATTTTCAGAAACATTTTAGTCTGTGGTTTGATTATCTGGCCTGTACATTGTTAGAGAGGGAGTGAATCAGGTGGAACCTAAAACATTATAAACGCAAAAGCCAGTTCCTGATAGGCCATACAGAAGCAAAGAGCAGCTGTGTGCAGAACCCATCTCATGGCAATTGATCTTTTTGCAATTTAATGGCTAATTCATGAATATGATTTGCTTTTGTCCAAAGCAATGGTTGGGGTAGGACCATCATGTTTGTTTGTTTTTTCTCTCAAAAACATATTGTACAAATTCATACAAAATCACCACCTAATAAAAAACTCATGTTTCCTGTAAGATCAGAATAGAGAAACATGCTGGCATCTTGCCACAAGAATTTAAAAAAGCATGAGTAAGCTACTCTCAGACTGATATGTCTAAAAAGTATAAAAACTGTGGGTTGGTAACGCTATCAATTTGCTTCAAGCATCCCAACCAGCCTTTACAGCAGCAGGGTGTCAGGACCTCTGTCTGACCTTCCCAGGTTTTGTTTTCTGTGTCATTGTTTTTGTGTTGGTTGAGCACATTGCTTTGTTCTGACAGCTTGCCACGTGCTGTCTGCATCTACCCCGCCCCCTTGTTTTCTCGTTAGCCTTGTTTGCCTTAATCACCTGCACCTATTTCTCCTTATTTTCTCCCCTTTATAACTCCCTCGTGTTTTTTGTCTAGTGTTAGTTTGACTTGGTGTATGCCAGAATCCTGACCCCTCAGTTTATGAGACTCCATATCTGTCATTATGTTTATTGCTTTTTCTTTTGCTTTTTTTTTTTTTCCCCTTGTACCCAGACCCTGCTTTTGCTGCCTCCTGAATTGGTGGTCCTATGTCCGGGTTCAGAGTCTCTCTCCCCCTGCCTGGTTATCCCGCTGCCTGCATCAGCGCCTGTGCCGGATTCGTTTACTCTGCCTTGTTTATTTTTGTGACTACCTGTGTTGGATTTTTGTTTTGAATAAACCTGCCTAACCCGCTTTTGGATCTGTGTTTTCCGTGACAGAATGAACTGACCACAGATGGATCCAGCGGGTGACGATCTGGTCTGCGCCGCTCTAACTCAACAGGGAGTGCTCTTAGGACAACACGCCTCCCAGTTTAGTGCCACCTCCCGGGAGTTGGAGTGACTCTCAGCTGGTATGGCCGAGCTCTGTACCAGCTTTGAAGGATTGCAGCGGGAGGCTGTGGCGGGTCGCTCGGCTGGTCTACCCTCTCGCTCCCCGGCTGGGTTTGGGCAGGAACCTCATGTTAACAACCCTCCTCCCTATGATGGTGACCCTAACTCATGCAGGGCCTTCCTCTCCCAGTGCTCACTAATCTTCTCTCTGCACCCTTACCGGTTCGTGTCGGAGGAGTCCAGCATCGCCTCCGTGATCACCTTGCTCACTGGGAGAGCTCACGAGTGGGGCACAGCAGTCTGGGATGCTAAGTCTGCTTGCTGTGCATCACTTGAGAGCTTCAGGCAGGAGATGACTGAGCTCTTCTGAGATCATCAGAGCAGAGAGTCCTGATGGGCCAAATCAACAGGATCTCTCACCCTACCTCCCTTCTTGTCCTTGATTGCCTTTTTCTTTTCAGGACTCCACCACTCCGACGCAAGCTCTGGTAGACTCTGGGGCTGAGGGGAACTTCATTGATGTCCAGTTTGCTGCCAGGTGGGGCATCCCTGCCATCCCGCTCCCGGAACCCCTACCTGCCTGGTCGCTGGCTGATCGACCCCTCGCCACCATCACTCACTCCACACCCCCTGTCACCCTTGTTGTCTCGGGCAATCATCATGAGAGGATGGTGTTGTTACTCATTAAATCCCCTAGTGTCCCCATTATCTTGGGGCACCCTTGGCTCATGCAACACAACCCTCATGTTGATTGGTCGGGACGTTCTGTGTTGACCTGGAGTCTGTCCTGTCTTAAGTCTTGTCTGGGGGCTGCCTCCTCTTATGTCTCTGTTTCTCCTGTGTTGCAGGTGGAGGCGTCTGATCTTTCCGGATCCCAGTGGAGTACCATGATCTGCGGCTGGTGTTCAGCAAGTCCCGGGCCACATCACTTCCTCCTCACCGGCATTATGACTGCGCCATAGACCTTCTCCCAGGCACTTCTCCACCCTGGGGTTGTTTGTATTCCCTGTCTGGTCCAGAGAGAGGGAGGCTATGGACAAATATATTAGCGAGTCACTAAAAGCTGGCCTCATCCGTCCCTCCTCGTCCCCCGCTGGTGCTGGGTTCTCCTTTGTCCAGAAGAAGGACGGTTACCTGTGACCTTGTATTGATTATTGGGGCCTGAACGACATCACTGTCAAGAATTGGTATCCCCTACCGCTCATGTCTTCGGCCTTCGAATTGTTGCAGGGAGCCCAGGTCTTCACCAAGCTTGACCTCCGTAATGCCTACCATCTCATCCGCATCAGGGAGGGGGATGAGTGGAAGACTGCATTTAACACGCCCATGGGACACTTTGAATACCGAATCCTTCTGTTCGGTCTCACGAACGCTCCTGCTGTCTTCCAGGCTCTCATTAATGATGTGCTGAGAGACATGGTTAACAAATTTGTTTTCGTCTACAAATTTTTTTTTTTTCCCCCCTCTCTCCAGGCACATACTCTGCACGTGAGGAGAGTCCTGCAACGGCTTCTTGCTAATCATCTGTACGTCAAGGCGGAGAAGTGCGAATTCCACTCAGAGTCTGTTTCGTTCCTGGGGCACATTATTTCAGCCAGAGGGGTCAGGGCTGACCCTCCAAGGTCAAGGCTGTGGCCTGTTCCCGACTCCCGCAAGGCATTCCTTGGGATTTCTATAGGCGATTCATCAGGAGTTTTGGTTCGGTTGCTGCGCTTACCTCCACCAAGAGTTCGTTCAGGTGAAATCCACAGGCCCAGGAGGCCTTTGTTCTTAAGTCCTGTTTCATCTCTGCTCCTGTGCTCTGTTTTCCAGATCCTGAACGGCAGTTTATTGTGGAGGTAGATGCTTCTGATGTTGGGGTTGGTGCGGTCCTGTCTCAGCGCTCTGGGAAGGTGCATCCTTGTGCTTTTCCCATCGGCTGAGCCTGGCGGAACGAAACTATGACATCGGCAATCGAGAGTTGTTGGCGGTGAAGCTGGCTCTGGAGGAGTGGCGCCATTGGTTGGAGGGGTCAGTGCAGCCCTTCTTGGTCGGCGGATCACAAGAATCTAGAATGCATCCGTTCAGCCAAGCGGTTGAGCTCACGTCAGGCCCAATGGGCACTCTACTTTGGACGTTTTAACTTCACCCTCTCATACCGGCCTGGCACTAAGAATGTCAAGCCTGATGCTCTCATGCATTCGAGTCCCCTGGGGAGGCTACACCAGCTGACGCCATCCTCAAACGAGGTGTGATGGTCAGCTCGCTTTCTTGGGGGATCGAGTGCAGAGTGAGACTGGCTGGTCGAGGGGCTGTAATTCCAGAAGGGTGTCCTGAGGGTCGGTTGTTCGTGCTGACTGCACTGTGCCCTGAAGTCCTTCAGTGGGGTTATTCATCTAAAGCTAGTTTGCCATCTGCCGCAAGCCTGTTTGCACACAATAACAAAAAGTTTAATCTAGAA
>JBAJNP010014066.1:0-11377 GCA_036877545.1 Yasuhikotakia modesta | reverse complement strand
TGTAAAACAACCGATACACTGTACAGACATGGTTAATTTCACACAGAACTACTACTTTTCTACTACTACTACTACTACTATTAGATGCAGTCTAATAAAACTGCTTTCAGTAAGGACACAGACAATGGCCAAATATTAGTGTTATTTAACATTTTCTTCAGGAAATAAGGACAATAACTCTTGTGAGGACATATGTTCATGTTTTAAATTGTTCTAATTACATTTGACAAATGTAATGGCTTTATCAAAGGCCATGGAAAAATCATTTTTGTGAATCACAGTGTTTGACATTTACAGAACACAAAGGTTGATGGTTTTAAAGGCTCCTCTCAAAGTCTGGTGTCAAGAGAAAAAGCAAAGCTTTTAACAGGCCTAAAATTGAATTATGTATTACGAAACAACCTGGCCTACAGCCCTATGCAAAGCTATGCTTATTATTAGCAGAAAAGTAGAAAAACACCTAAACATTGTGACCTACATTTTGGCACATTCCATGGCCTTATATAGTATTGCATAATATACTAAAGAGTATAATATAGTATATTTTCACTATTAGTGTTTAAAATATTCCTGCTTAAAATAAGCAAAATGAGAAATTAGTAAGGGCATTGAAGTATTGTGATCAGATCACTGAAAGCACATTCACGGGTGCTCAGGGATAAAAGCCACAAATTTCACAAATATACAGAACATTAAATAAGTAAAGAACATGCCAATAATATTCAATGAATGTTAAGTTTTTGATAAATTAGGTAATAAAGTGTTATGGTGGATGTTTAATTCCAGATTGAAGACCAATGTGGACAATAAAGATAAACTAATCAAAACGGCAGCATGACGTTTAACATGAAATATTGACATGGGATATTTTTACTATAAAATTTAATTTGTTTCTATGCTAAGCTCGTACTGATGTGAGTTAAACTGCTTGCTTTAAAACAAAACACTGAAACTTTAGACATGGTTCCACTACTTCCACTTTACTGAAGAATATTATACACTCCACAACACCTACACCCAATGATAGTTTACATATTACACTGCTGTAATGGCATGTTGCTTCATTTCCCAGCCTCGTCTGAAGCACCAAGTTTAAAGGAACTGGTAGAAATAGTGGATCAGTGGTGTTCTGGAAGCAATTATCTGAACATGAGACTATGATTTCCCATCTACGAAGGGCTACCTATGCCTGCAAGATTGCTGAGGCTTCACTGGATGTTGTTACAGTAATTCACTTCTCTCTCTAAGGACAAGTTAGTAAGGGTCTACAACAGATGGTGTTAACAGAACTCAATATAACATCACATGCAAACAAACACCTGATGCAATTTTATGCCACATCTGGACCATCAAGTAGACAAATTCTGTCAGAGAAGCGTATTAAATTTATAATATATTTATAATATATTTGTACTATATTTAACTATTAATAAAAAACACTGAATATGCCTAATATGGTGTCAAAAGATAATTTGTTGTACATTGCTTTTGTTTTTCTGTACTGTGCATGCAGCCTATAACCAAGACACTGCTAGAACATCAATTTCTGGACATCTGGCAAACCTAACTCATTTTAGCAACTGTTCACTCAGGGTTTTTTCAAGGAATTGGTTTAACTGTTTGATTTAGTTTCTAATTTAGAAACTAAATTTGTTTTTTATTGTTAGATAAGGAAATATATTTTTGCAGTTTGAAACATTTTGCTAGATGCTTTTAGTCAATAAACATAATAGAACAGTTAGAAATAACATGTTTATGTTGAGTTTCTATTTTTAGTGTGATGTGCATTAACAAATACAAAACAAAGTCATTGGCACATACTACTGTACTGTACTGCCGTACTGTCCATCTGCCCTCATTAGTGAGCTGTGGAAATCTTTTAGGCTACTGTATGTAACACAGCCTCAGGCAGGTTTAGATCCATATGCAGACTTTTTTGCAAAACGTAGTCAGACAGGCAAAGGTCAACAACAGCAAGAGTGTAAACACAATACCCCAGCATTGGTCAGGACAGGCAGGTTTTTACAATCCAAAAACCAGAGAATAGGCAGAATCACAAGGGCAGGCAGAGAACAGTAAGAAAACAGTAAGCAGTCCAAGGAAATAACAGGCAATCCAAATACACAGTGAAAATGCTCAGAATAGGTGCCAGAGCAAAACTAGACTTCGCACTGAGTCATTGTTTTTAAGGAGTTTATATAGCATGGCGCTAAATTACAAATGGCCACAGGCTGGACTGGGTGTGACCAGGTGAGGGATCACGCTGGAAGCCAGTAGAGGGAGTACATATTGGTTGTAAGAGAGCAGAAAACTCTGGTACATGAGTAAATCTATACTGTCCACTATACTATTCTGTACTGTATATACTATACCGATCACATTACCAGAACAACACGCTCAAGTAGATTTGCCCTGTATAATATTATAAAAATCAGATCTCAAACATACAACATAGCTCCTTGTCCTGGCCTTTGGTATTTCTAGGTTGGACTACTGCAATGCTTTTTTGGCTAGCCTTCCAGCACAGGCACTCAAACCTTTAAAGAAACAAAAATAGCCCATGTCACACCTCTGCTCATTTTCCTTCTTTGAATACGAGTTGCTGCATGCATAATATTCAAATCTCTACTCCTGGCTTATAAAATGCTGGCTTTGCACCATCTTACTATCACAAACTCATTCACATATACACTCCTTCCAAATCCTAACACGCAAATGAACATCATTTGAAACATGAAACAACTTGTCATACCTTCCTCTAAGGGCACACAACCTCCTACTCACAGCTTTTCAATATCCCTGGCTGGTGGAATGTTCTTCCAAACTCTGTTCAGTCTGCTGTATCCACTACTGCATTCAAGAAAATGTTACAATGTTTTATAAATACCTGAAACATGCATAACTTTTTTATTTAAAAATAGCTTAATTAGCCTCTTTTTAGCTTCATTCGTTCAGCAAAGTGTTCTGTGTTGCTATCGCTGTCCATGAAACATTTAATTCTGTAAAGCATTTAATTTAGAATGCCAAAGGCTAAGGGAAAGACTAGGGGTTCTAACAAACTATATAGAGTGTGTGTTTCTCCCTGCCTGCGTTTCATTACGGGTCAAATTTGAGGAAGCTGATTGTCCGTATTCTGAGCTCCTTCCAATGCGGGTGCTTTGCTCAAGACAGGCTCTCTTTGAGCAGGGAGCCCTCATAAGAATTCGTCACTTTGCTGGACCCGCTTCTGTTGAGACAGAGCAGCGGCATTCGTGGGGTTCGCAGCTGGACCTTATGGAAGGAATTGAGACAGGGATTGATGAGCGTAAGGGGGCCCTGCATTCTAAGAGACTGCCCGTGCCATTGGCAGGTCTATGACAGCCCTGGTGGCCACAGAGAGACATTTAGAGAGACATTATGGAGGGCCCTCCAGAGGATTCAATGTCAACCCTGCCACCTCTGGTGCCTCACATAAAAGAGCTGGGGTTCAGACTGAGAAGAGTGTGCTTTCTCCACTACAGAGAACCACCTATTTTGGTGTCATTTAGGATTCGACCACAATGTGGGCACAATTGTCTCCTGCTCAAGTAGATTCGATCCTCGCTAAAGTCACGAGAATCAAACAAGGCCAGTCGCTCACTGTACAACAGTTTCAACGATTGCTAGGGCTTATGGCAGCAGCGTCCAATGTGATACCTTTTGGCCTGCTATACATGAGGCCCCTTAAGTGGTAGCTTAACACCAAGGGTTTTTTCCCAAAGGGAAATCAATTCCACACGATCAAGGTCACAAGATGGTGTGTCCATGCCTTAGACATGCAGAGAAAACCTTGGTTCCTTCCTCTGTGCCCAGTGTTGGGAGTTATTGGCGGTCATGAGTGGCTGCCCAGCCCATGGTCTGTGGAAAGCCTGAAACTGCCTGGAAATCCTTGTAGTGCTTCAGGCTCTAAAACATTTCCTTCCAGACCTGGGAGACCACCACATGTTTGTGCACACCGACAACATGGTGGTGATTGAATATATCAACCACCAAGGAGGCATGCAGTCATACCCCCTGTACAGGTTGGCGCAGCAAATCCTGTTGTGGTCCCAGGAAAAGTTACACTTGCTGAGAGCAGTCTATTGAAGGGGATGGTTCCTCCTGCTCCATCTCTGTCAATCATATCCTTAAATTGCATTTATGTTCAGCGTGATATATTTACTTATATTAAAGCATGATCTTTTATCTTTTTTCTTAAAGGGTAAATTAGTATTTAGACCATTTGATTACATTTAAATCAGGAGTCAACCTTGTACGATTAAGTTTGCATATATATATATGTTTAGGTAATAGTATGTTGTCTTGATGTTGGTATGCTAGAATGTTGTAAGACATGTATCTGTCTATGTGTTTTTGACTTAGGGCCAGACAGGTGCTTTTCTCAGGCCCCTTTCTGAGTTCTTCCACTGTAGCTAAAGCCAACACGCTGTCTAAAATCTCTGACGTGCTTGAGGACATGTTATCACTATGCTTTGAGTACAAACATCCCAGCCTTGAAGAGACGGGCCTTGTGTGTGTGTGTCTGGGGTTACAGGGAAAGAGATGCGAGGATCAGCAGAGCAGTCGTTTGTGTGCTGAGGAAGACCATCTAAGAGACAGCAACTAGTGATACATTGAGCATCTATAGAAATAGCATATCATGTTCTCAGAAATACTGATATAGGTCAGGTCGGACGACTGTGTGTTCTAGTATCTTTTCCTCCACCAATCAGGGGAATGTTATGGATATGTGTGATGACGTAGTTAGCTTGACTCTTTTAGTATAAAAATGCCTTTCTGAATGTAAAAAGGCAAGTTGGCCTACGAACTCCTTTGAGTGTGAAGCTGACTTCTGCCTGGAAAAACTCCAAAAAGATTACTTCTTTCAAGTAAATTCTTAAATTGCATTTCGGACTCCTTGTTTTCATTATTCATATCTGGTCTACGGGTCTTTAACTGTAAAATCCACTACACTATATTCCTGGGTGATCAAAACTATATAGCCATTTTGAGTTTCAGATCTGTTAAAAATATTGCCTAATTTAAAAACTAAAAAAAAAAAAAAATTAAAAGCAAATTTAGGGTTAATGGTTTTAACTGTGGGTTTCTGGAGCAGGGAGCAAAACACGTAATATTCCAGCAAGTGTTTTTAATGGAGATTTCCAACACAATACAAGGAACACCAGGGGGGTATTCCATCAAAGGTCGCTAATGAAAGCGGTGCTTATCTGATAAGCTTTGTTCGAACTAGCGTCAGCTTCAACTTCAGGCTGAAGCCATTTCACTAACACATTTTAGCCATGTTTAATCAAAAATAGCCTCTAGCCACGCTTATAAAACCTTGCGTTAACCGTGCCCACACAGCACATAAGAACAGCGATTGTCGAAAACTTGATCATGTCGCAGAATTACAGCAAAAGTAGCACTGACTTTTTAGGAAAAGCTGATTTTTAGCAAAAGCTAATGAAACTATATGAAACTATATGAAGATTACAGAAGCACTGTTACAAGGAAGAGAAGTACTGCTGCTACTGTCAGGATAAGAGAAATGGCTTAAATGTGTAAGTTAACGTTCAATGTTTAATGTCATATATTTGTGCTGATCGCCATAAGCATGACTTGTCAGAAGCAGAGAGGAATTGTCACAGTCTATGACATGGGAGTCCCGCATTCGAGATTCAATATGAGCACTCAACTACTTAGCAGAAGTCCGAATATGCAGAGCTTTTGTCATCAAGTCTCGTCAGTTTTACTTTTTTAAAATGTGTAAAGTACTTGTACCAACTAATATACCAAATTGTGTTATCTTGTCTTTTAACAGTAGTGGTGTCAATGTAAAAAGAACTGCTTTGCAGGTGAGAACAAAGCATAAAAACATTTTACAGAGTAGTAAGTAGAGTAATATTGGCATTCAGTTAAAGTAATGTAGTTGAAATGGTACCTTAATTTGAATAAAACTAATTGTAGCTACCAAAAAGTGGGAGTCAGCCTGAAAATCTCACACCGACAGAGGAGTTGGCATTGTGCGTGTGTGTGTGTGTCAGTCAGTCTTCAAAATCTTTTTCATCCCTGGAGAATGTGTCACTGGCTGCTTCCAGCAGAAAATGAGTTGCTACTTTCATGTTTGTAGATTCAGACACCACAATCTGCAACTCTAGTCTAGACTGTTTTCCTTTATTCACAGGATTTATATGAGTGTAATGAAGCCAAGGCATAAGGGTTTGTAGTATCCATTCGCAGGGCTTTATTCAGAAAACATAAAAAGAAAACAGGCAGAGGCCAAGACAGGCAGCAATCATTCAAATAACATAGTACAGGCAAGGCAGGCAGCTAGCAAGCAACAATGGTGAACAGGCAATGGTCAAACACAGGCAAACAGTAATCAGGCAAACAAACCAGATGGGGTAATCAAAAAGACGATGAACAATAAACAGCAAGGTTATACACAGTTGATCAGGCAATGGAAAACTCTCAGTATGGCAGACTAAGGCTGGCAATACTTCGCAATAATATGAAGGAATAACATGGCTTAAATAGTTCATGACCTGGAAATGGGTCAGCAATAACAGGAAGCAGGAAGTGAGAGCAAAGGGAGCTAGCGATCAGTTTTCTAGGTATGTAGGGGCCACAGAAAGAGCCTGAAGGTCACCAACTAGTGGCTACAAGGAAGGCTGATACTTTGGCCAACAGATGTAGATCAGTGATCTGGGAAATGGGCTCAAAAGGAGGAGCGCATAAAACTTTAAGTACTACGGCCAGGTGCCACGGAGGGACTCAGAAGCCTACCCGAGTTATCAGCCTCAATGCACCACGGAGGAAGCATATGACGAAGGGGTGTTTACCCACTGAAGACCCTTCAAAGGGGACGTTGTAAGCAGAAACCGCTGCCACATAAACCTTCAAGAATGAGTGAATGAGTCAAGTTGTGACAGTCAAATGATGTATGCAATCACTGCCATGTTGTCGGTGTGGACCAACACGTGGTGGTCTCTCAGGTTCGGGAGAAAGAATTTTAGAGCCTAAAGCACAGCAAGCATTTTCAGGCAATTTATGTGCCAAGTAAGATGACTCCTACAGACCTTGGGCTAGGTGGTCGTTTAGAACCGCACCCTAACCAGTAAGGGACACATCTGTCGCTAGTATGACACAACGACCAAGATCTCCTAACACTGGACCCTGAGAGAGGAACCAGGGCTTCCTCCATGTGTTTAAAGCACAGACACATCGTCTGATGATCTTTATCATGCAAAGCAGATTTCCCCTCGGGGAAAACCCCCTGGATTTGAGCCACCACTGAATGGGTCTCATGTACAGCAGACCAAAAGAATGATGTAGGATGTTGGAAGCAGCCGCCACCAGACCCAGCAGTTGCTGAAACTGTTTGACAGTGAGTGACCGGCCTTGACTCTCGATACTGCAGAGAGGATTGAGTCTATACAAGGATTGAGTCTATGCGAATCCCATATAACCCCGAGATAGGTGGTTCTCTGAGCTGGAGAAAGCACACTCTTCTCTAGATACAGTCTGAACTCCAGCTCTTTCACATGGGCAAGAACAACATCTCAATGTCGGACTGCCCGCTGTCAGGAGAGTAAATATTGTATATTGTAAATATAATTTAGTATGTGGATGCCCTGGAGCCTCAAAGGGGCCAGAGCTGCATCCACGCATTTGGTGAAAGTGCAGAGTGAGAGAGCAAGGACGAACAGAGGAGCTTAATGCTGGTAGGTTTCGCCCTAAACGTGGACCTGATTTGAGATATGGCCTGTTTTACCATAATCATCTTGAACTTCAGTCGCCTGACTGAGCGGTTCAAGAGCCTGAGGTCTAAAATTGGATGCAGACCCCCACTCTTCTTGGGAACAATAAAATAGCATCTGTAAAGCCCTGTTTGCCTCAGCTGAGGAGGGACCACCTCAATGGCCTCCTTCCTTAACAGGGAAACCAGTTTTTGTTCCAAAACCAGAGCCTTTGCTGGGCCCACCAGGGTGGGGAGAACCCCTGAGAACACTGGTGGGCAAGCAAATTGTATTCTGTAGTCTTGTTCTACATTGCGCAGGACCCATTGTGATACACCTGGCAGATGTTTCTATTTTGGGATAAAATGGTTTTGGGGTACCAGCCTCTCAAAGCTGGTTTCTGGAGAAACTGATATCAGTGATATAACTGATCATCCATAATACATAATACTCATCCATCCCCTTGAACAGTTCTGCCTGGTAGGCCTGCACTGCAACACTGCGAGGAACGCTAACAAGAGCTCCCTTCTCAAAGGGAGATTCTTGTCAGATACAAGTCTCAAACCTGGTCTCCGGTTGCGGACAGCCAGCCCCCTCAAGAGCTGACTGAGTGTGCTCCGCTCCTAAACATAAAACACATGTACAACACTCTCTGAAATGCTTGCTTGAGCCTCTCGTCTTTCCCTTAGCCTTCGGCATTTTAACTTTAATGCTGACCCTCTTAAATGCTGGCTAAATACACAGAAAGACAAACAATATTTGACACACAATTTGCCACAAAGCGCTTCGCTGAATGAAAGAAGCTAGAGTTGCGCATCTCAAGTGCCTTTATGGCTTCCTGTCATGACGTCACCCCATCTGTGATGTCACACTCATAATGAGTGATTTGACACACATGTTCAGGCTGCATAGATGCTGGTAGCGTTCCGATAGTGTTTCGGTGCATCTCGAAGGGAACCAGAAGAAGTTGCTAGGGAAGAGGGATATGATGGCAAATGAAAATAAGGAATGTAAACTTAGCAGAAGATGTGGAGTAGGACAGAGTTTTTTGCTGGATCAAGGAATTCCAGAAACCTTCTGCTGAACAGGTCTGTCAGACGTACCTTCATGCACATACAGGCGCACATTTTCATGGGGTGCTTAACCTTTACTGATCTTAAAAATACTACACTGTAGTTTCATAACACTACAGTTGGTATGAAACTAATGGGGATGCCCCAAGAAAAACATATTACCTTAAATCTAGTAAAATTTGTATTCACATAACTTTTTTGTGTTTCTTTTTAAGGTTTGGAACAACATGAGGGAGAGTAAATGATGGCTCTTGATAATGAGCGTATTACCAAGGGCATACTGCCAAGATAATAAAAACTGCTGCAGCTTTTTGTGAATAAAATAGGTTTCTTTTGACTTAATTTAGCAAAAGAATCAAATTAATAATGCTCATCAGTTTTATGTCTGCTATAAAACTGTGTTTTGCACCAAACATTGATAAACATGCCTACAGATAAATATGCCCGATAATATCACAAACAGAAACATGTGTGAGACAGACTGGGCTGCTGACTAATAGGCTTTCCGAGCCGCTGTCTCGTAGGTCTATGAGACTCACAGACTGGCTAGCACATGCAAATACAGGGTACACCCTGTGTATTGTCAGTCAGTATGCTATCAGCAACACCTGCTTTCAGAGCCAAGCTCATGGCTCATGGCTGAATCACAGCTTTTAGTTCCAGAAGAACTTGATGAACTCAGTATGGTGGGATTACACTAATGTAAGTTTGGCTACAACAAAATAAGCAAAATATATTTTTTTACCGCGAGCAGCAGTTTGACTTAGCTAACCACCAGGTCATTAGACAACATGTTCTCAACCAGTGTCCTGGGCCCATCTGGCCCCATCAGGCCCCATCAGAGAGCCAGATGTCAAAATTATAATTGTACTACCAAAACATCAAAGGTCTAGCCTCAGAGCCAGATATAAATATTCATTATGGCCTAAACATATGAGGAGAAGAAATGAAGGAAGCAGCAGTTATTTTGCCTATTAGCACTGAGTGAATTTACTTACTTATTGTGCTATAGTCTTTAAAGAAAGTGGAACATGAGAGTCATTGCTCATTTTCTGTCTCGCATCCTCAAACCAGAACAGATCAGATCATTGGGCAATGCAATTTCTAAAGCATATAGTACTTGAGCTTTCAATAACTTGCCTCAGGACAGGTACAAACAAATGGGCTTCTGAAGAGGATGAAGTATTCTAAAGGTGCCCTTTAATACTCTCTAGTTAAAGGCATATGCAATTCCATGTCATTTTTAGACTCATGCTTCAGACACCAGTCATGCCAGAGGTGTCTCCCCTCAGAAAGGCAGTGGAAGTGTAATGTCTTTGAACTTTGATGTGTCCTCCAAGCCACCAGGGGGGCTAATATTTTTTGCCATTTAATCCTTGTGGTCTCTATTTTTTACCTCCTCTGCACCTGGGTCATACACCACAGCAATAGCCCATGCTGTAGAGGTTGCGGCTAGCCACGCCAGAGACCTGGGTTCGATCCCCACTCAGACCGTTACAGCAGGACTGAACCATGGAATCTGGCCCAGCAGAGGAGGCTGCACCAGTCTCCAATGTGGATCGCTTTCTGAACAAGCCTCAGCTTTTCAGCGCCACGACCAAGTTTTAACAGAAATTCTCTGCCTCCTGAATCCCCGCTCTCAGACCACCCCAGCCCAGGCCACCACATCACCGCCAACACCCTTGCCCAAATCTGAGGCCAAGCTGCCACCTCCCCAGCGCTTTGTTGGCAGTCCTGAGAACTGTAGGGGATTTATCACTCAATGCACTCTGATCTTACAGCTACAACCCAGTTGTTTTCCCAGTGACAGCAGTAAGGTGACATACATAATCACACTCCTCATGGGCAAGGCCCTAGATTGGGCCTCAGCATTGTGGGATAAGCAGTCTCCTGTCACCTCCAATTCTCAGAGCTTCCTAGCGGAAAGGAAGAGGGTGTTCCTCCATTTGGCAGACAGTGGAGAGGCAGGACGTCGGCTTCTAAGGCTGTCTCAGGGCTCCCGCAGTGCTGCTGAGTTTTGTACTTTGGCCATTGAGAGTGGGTGGGACAAATCTGCCCTGAGAGCAATCTTCCACAATGCCTTGTCCTCTAAGCTTAAGGATGAGCTGGTCTTCAGAGACTCTTCATCAGACCTTGAATCCCTCATTAACCTAGCCATTCGGGTGGACCACCGCCTTAAGGAACGGCAGACTGAGAGACAGCAGGAGACAGTCACAGCCCGTTCTGACAACACTGTCTATCCCACTCTTGACTACTAGGATTTCTTCCTCTGAGAGAAACCGACGGATGAAGGAGAGGTGCTGCATTTACTGTGGGAAGCCAGGTCACTTCCGGGCAACCTGCCCAGAGTTGTCGGGAAAAGTAAGGTCTCGTTCCGGTGTAGGGGTCCCGGGGCAAGAGTAGGCATTATTCCCTGTCCCAATTCCTCTGGCTTGACCGTCCAGGCAATCATCACATTTGAACAACAACTCCACAGGGTGGAGATCTTCATTGACTCGGGCGCAGCAGGTAATTTTATGGACCTCAAGTGTGCTCAAGATCTCACCCTTGATCTTTTACCTCTGCAGA
>JBAJNP010014064.1:0-11379 GCA_036877545.1 Yasuhikotakia modesta | reverse complement strand
GTCAAGTAATAAGTTAAAGTTTAACAGATGTCACGTTTATTTGTATAGCGCAATACACATCATTTTCAAAACACTGTACATAAACTCTTACTATTATACCTATAATGCTTTCATGCCTTATATTATACATACACAAGCAGCTAAGCAATATAGTGTCATATGAGCTGTATGTGTGAACACTGAAACCTGTAGCAGTTTGTTTTCACAATTTCTTTTCAAGTTTCTCAGGAAACAAAGTCCTTCAACTTCCTTGAATCTTTCATTTTTTTCAAAAAGGACGAGCGGTGGAGGAACATCAAGTGACTTTTCTGTTTCACTTGCCAAGTTCCTGCACTTGCTAAAGATCTCATCCACCTATGGAGCCAGAAAGACTGCAGTCAGAAACAATGAAATACTTCATAAACGCAAATACTGTCAATAAAGCTTGACTTAAGAACCTTTAAAATCTACACAAGTTACACATTGACAGTATTCCACTGACATAACAGTCAATAACATCAGTAGCCAACAGTAGATCCATAACATTTTAATAACATTGCAGAGACACTATCTTCCATTAAGACCTTTAAAGCTGCAGTTTGTAACTTTAGCTGCTCTGCCACCATCTTTGTTTGAAACCTAAAATTGCAGGTTACTATACATACATACGATGTCGAATTCAATGTCAAACGTAGATTTTTCCAAGAAATCTAATCCAACGGCTCAAAAAATAAATCATTGTTACAAACTTACCATTAGGAATTGGGATAAAGTGAGACAAATGTGTTAAACACAGACTGGTCATGTATTTGCTCAATGACTGTTTTTATGCATTTAACACAAAATTCCTCCTAATAATATAAATATCACCTGCCAAAACAGTAATAATAATATTAATAAAATACTTCATGGAAGGTTTTTAGTCAACCAAGTTGCATTATGGGTAATTCCTTCCATACAAAACCTAACAAGGTTTTGCAGGACTTACATAAACAATTCCTGGGGAAAGAATCCTCTCACTAGTTATAGGCACTGTGGACAGCAGAACGGAGGGGGAGGTGTAGTGTACAGCAAAGATTATGTAAGCGTGTTTCAATACCCTGTTTCCAACAACAGTGAAGGCTAAGCGGCCATCTGCATAGAGAATGAATGAAGGGACTTCCATGATATAATAGGACTGCAGAAACCTCAAGATTAGTCTGAATTTAAAGCAACATCAAACAGGGAATGAATGTGATTTCAATACCCCAAAGGGTTAGAACTTCACTTTTTTTACATGCAACTGTATATGATATGAATGTGCCATACATATGAATGACTGCAGTAATTCATAATGTTGGTGACCTATCACCTATTTCATGTCTCTTTCTATAAATACACTAYRAAAGTACTACACTAGTAACATTGTAACCTTAGCGGTTTGTTTGTGGAAATGTTTTTGGGAATCCACATCACTGAATTCTGTTATCATTCATTGCACTGGAAAATAACATCTGTTCTCACCACGAACCATCTTAGAAAAGATGAATGTATTTATACCTAAAACATCATACAAAATATGAGTTCGGACTCACATGAGGGCAAGTTTATTATTTCTGGGTGAATGTTTCCTTTAAACACCAAAGTAAAGGCCAAGTCACCCTACATGCACACAGGGTGGTCAGCGTATCAAATAACCAGCAATCAATCTCATGAGACACCCCAATTTTCCATGACAAGGACATTAGCAAACACTGTCCACTGCGCTACACACTTGAAGGTCAATAGTTAAGGCCACAAGGTAAGCAAACCTTCAAAGATCATTTGTGTTTATGGATTTGACCCTTTTATTCAAACCGACCTCCAATGCATTTAAGCTATACATGGTATATGCCTTTGGTGGGAATCGAACCCATGACCTTTGTGCTGCAAACACAACTGAGGTTACTAACAACCTACCAAACAAATCTACCAAGCAAAGAATAATTCCTATTCAAACTTAACTTCCATAAACACAAATACTCAATCCAATATTATCAACAAAGCTGTATATGAAAATAAAACTAAGGTGCAGAACATTTTCAGGTTTCCCAATGGGATTTGCATGCTTCCCAATAAACATTTTTTATTACAACTGTAAAAACCTTTCGGCAAAATGACACCCAACCATGTGACTTTCATGACACAGATCATGCAAGTGTGCTTGGCTTCCTGCCAGAACTTGTAACTCTACGATGTTAGAATGGCATTTATTGAATAAACTAGCTTAAGTTTTGCCAATATTAGATAATAAAGCTATAGGGTTATGCTTTAGAATAAGAACTATGTCAGCAATCTGTTTAGTGCCAAAGTCTCACGCTTAAGTGTTAAAAACTTGGCATTACAAATGTTTTAACATGGCATGCCAAAAGTACATGCAGAAGGGTACATTTATCCAACATTACCTATTAAAACCAAGCCCTTCCGCACAAAGGTGAACTGGAGGACATAGAGGCCTTGTTGTAAGCACCTACATTTAAGCCTCTATGACCGATTACCTAACAGGCCCTGACACCCATTCATACACAGCTGTGAATGAAGTCAAAAGTTCTGCCCTTCGGCCGACCCAAGTTGTACCTTATTAGATACCCAAACTCAGTATGGCACAATGTCAGAAATGACACCAATAATTTACGTACAGAATAACGATAATAGACATTTATGTGAACGCTTTGCATAAAGCCTCCTTAACTAACAGGCCAAACGACCCTAAGGTGAAGATGAGTTTGGTTTCCTTACTTAGTTTGGCAATTACATATTCTCAACATTCAGATAACGTTAATGCCTGTCATTGATAAAGTTATGATTTATGACAGCTCGTATGACAGCGAGTCCGATTGACCTTGAAGTCATTTTACAACGCAGCCAAATCACAATACAAGTAAAACCACGTCTGATCGCACATGATAAACCTTAACGAAACCGAAACGTTTGGATAACCGAACCAATTACATATTTACACCATATTGCATGTGTGTATATATATACATATAAGCGTAGGACGTTGCGTAAGCCACCTGCATGCACGCTACAAATACACTTAATCCGTTATGTCACTACAAATCGTACAACAGTTTGCGTAAATCGCGCTGTCAGATGCGGCGCAGGCGTTTAAACGCGCTGGTTTTGACAGGTTTAAACGACTTGTCCTTTGCATGACATCCTGCAGGCGAACAAAGGGGCGCGAGCCCGCAGCCCCTTTTCTTACCGCCGATTTCCGCTTTACGCGCAACGTCACCAATAAAATAACGTTCCGCTCTGCCGCAACCAAACGGCAACCGGCGAAACAAACCGGAGGTAATGCGGGAAACGTGGAAGGAGATTTAAATATGAACGTCCAGTTGTTAACCTACGTTACGGTACCGGCTTTGCTGACGTTATGAAGAAAATGTGGATGTGTAAAACTCACAGTTCCTCTGTTGCAAACTCTGGCAAGAAGCTGGAGCGAGAACGGCGGGGCTTTTGGAAAGAGTGGCGGCGGACCTGGAGAGCGAGCTGAGGACTTTCAGGTAACCTGCCATGTTTTTTATCGCCGAAAACGCTAGAGGTTGCTAGCCGACTTGACTCCGATCGAAGGAAGGACTGAATGAATCGGAGCGAACCGCAATAAGCGCAGTTCTCTCCGCCTCCGACTCTAGCGCCGGCGTCACGGTTAGGTTGTAGGCAGGGCTAAGTTATGTCACCGATGACTTTTGTTCAATCAGATTTGAGTTCAACACGCATCGATGATACATCGATGACTTTTGATAACGAACGGTTCGCACGTTCCCTTTCGTTTTCGGTTAACCCTTGATGTGACTTTCTGTTTGTGTGTGTGTTTTGTATTGCCCCGTGTGTTTGTACATCTTACTTTAAATTAATATAAAAAAAACGTTCAGTTATTTAGTGATGTTATATTTATATTTATGGGCCTTGGGTAACACACCAGGGTAGGCAAATAGGCTCTTCACATTCCGTTGCCTGGTTGCTGAGCAGCCCCGCTAAATTTAGCCGGGATGGGTTACCATACTGGGGAAAAGAATGGGAAGCGCGCCGCACTGAGCATGCGCAGACGTTTTGGCGCTGCTGCAGGTCGCTCCAAGGTGCCAAAAAGTTTGAAGTGCCAGACCTATTAAAAGTTAAAGGGGGAGGTTATGGCCATCCACGTGGCTTGTTCTCATAAAAACAATCCCCAAAACGACCCGCATAGTAGTTGCTTTTGTTGTTGACAAAGATCAATATACATACAAATTAAGGGGAGGAATTAATCTAAACATTAAAAGCATAATCTTAAAATCTGAATATCCATCTGGGTTACAACTGCGTTGTTGTCATTTAAGCCTAAGATGGGTCATTGAAATGCAGAATGTAAACATGGCTACACTGCACAGCATGTCAATATGACCCCTGTTATCAGTCAGGGGACTGAAATTTGTGTAACTCGGCATGATCTGTTTGTTTGGCAGTGTTACTGTAACTACTCTGCATAGGTCAAAAATCCCATGATTGTGAATGAGTTCATTTGGTTGAGAACATTTGGTTATGGTGACGATTAGAACAGGAATAGCATGATGTCTGGATATAGACCAGAGTTACAGACACCAATCTGAATAGCTAAAATAGTAAATAATTTAATTTCATGATGTGTGTGCTGATGGTTGTTTTAAACAAATGTTTATATAATGTCATTTATTGCACTTAGATTATACACTTAGATACAATCTAAGATACAATACAATACAATTAGATAATTCTATACATTCTATGCATAATCTATACATTGAATACAATACAATGTACAGAAAGATACAATACAATTTTGTACTTAAACTTGATTTAAGTACTTGAAGTGTAAGCAAGACATTTTCTGCCTGTTTACAGTTTATTTATAATACATATTTTAAAACAATATTGATTTTGCATGTAGGAAATTGTATAGGGCCACCTGGTGGAGATAAAGATTAGCTGTATTGTGAAACTTGAACAATGTTAAGCTTTAAATTAGGAGAGGGTTATTAATAATTATTTTCAATAGAAAACATGTTTAATATTGTCTTTGTTCACCATGCTGATATACTGAATAGATAGATACCAGGTAGATAGTCTGTCAAAAGTGAAACTATTTAGGGTCTTCAAAATTATGAAAAATTGGTGAATCTAAATAAGGATTTATGTTAAGGTTTTTGTGTCCTGTTTAGATTATAATGTATTTATTATAGAAGCTGAATGTTCTCGTTCTAAATAAGTATTAATGCGTCCACAAGGGGTAAGCAATAAATCATTAATTGCTTATTTTGTAAAGAATACTGGACAGTTTCCCAAATTTTTTTAACAGGATTACAAACAGGCTCGCATTGAAGGTGTTGACGTGACTTACATATTGAGCTACCAAATGTTTACACTCGCATGTTTATATAAAATACTAGTGTAATGGATTGTACAATACAGGTACAATACTGTACCTGTACAATACTGAAGCTATATTGGTGCACCTGCACCTATTGATCCTGGTACATAACTGGGTCTGATTTTCACCACAAGCTCTTACACTGTAGGAGGGGCCAATTTACAGTCATCTGTATGATTTAAAGCACTAGAAACATTGTACAGATTTTTACATACATTTATTCAAAATATACAGGGTACTACATACAAAAATACTATAAATTAAACAATGTAAACATGAGCACAACCTATTGTATGTCTCACAGTTTTATTGTAAGACATTTGTGGTAAAATTCTTTCACAAGGTCTCGACTGGGGTTTATGAATAATCATTGTTGTGTTTTGCCAGTCTTACATTGATAACAATGTCTGTAATTATAATTCATAAATTAATTATAAGTATTTTTGACACATTTCATGTGTTTTTCATAATCACAGACCAAAAGCGCAGATGCATCCACTGATTGCTTTTGTTTAACGTTTTGATCCAGGGGAAAGTAGTAAGGAGTTAGCCAGCTAACTCTAGTACCACAGAACATTATTATTTGACAGCCTTATTCAGTCAAGTGGCTATTAAAAATAATAGCAGCAATGAGTCTGAAGCACTTTGCATTTGCACAGAAAGTAACAAGGGCACATTTGTTCTACCACGTAACATTGGTTGACAGGGATAAACCTACATTCACATTCTGTACAATAGTCATTGGTTTATCACAAGGCATGTCCACTACAGACTCAAATATTTATAAGATGTTTTGATCCATTTCGTTTTTTCCATAACCATGTGATTTGGAACCTGCAAATTGATTTTAATATTGTGGTTTAAATGTTGCTTAATATTAATTTTTGAAATGTAATCTGTGATGCATAACTCCCTTTATTTTCCCACAAAGGCACTATACAATAGTTAGCTACAAACATTGAATCTCTTTGACTTGTAGTGGAATAATACACTTTATATATGTGAAGACAGGTAACCTACAAAGGTTACCTAAGGGCTCTTTGAGAATATGAATCATCTTTGCATTAAAAAGTAAATCATAATCACATTTGCAATGTTGCATGTATTATTGCAACCAATGTAAGATGTTATTAATTACTAAAGACAGATTTTCCTATCATTAGCTCACAGATGGTCAGTATTTCCTACAGAACAAGACCAGATATGCGTGTAATGATACATCTGCACACAGCTATTCCTAACATTAACATTAAAAGCTAACATTGCATTTGTATAACGTTCAGAGAAGGTTATAATCTGATTTCTCTCATCCTCTTGCCCTGCAACACTTTTGAACTTTTCCAGATCTGGTTTTAAATCAGGAACTAATGGAATTTTCTTTGTAATGGCTATGATGTCATAACCTCTCTGCTCTATTTTGACAGCCTGGTTTTTACATTCACTCTTCTGTCTTCCTTAATGAATCTCATAGAGAGAAGTCTGGACTTTGAAGACTATCTCTGGTTTTGTTTGCAGCACAAGCTCTGCTTTAGAACTAGCTGTAGTGGAGCTGTCAAATCCAATCTGTGTATGCAAGAAAAGTCTAGCACACTCTGTCACCTTCTCTTTAAGAGGACAAACACTACCTTTGTTGCAGAAAGGAAAATTGCACACCCTTTTGTTGTGTGTTTGAAACTGTGTTGTAAATCACACTTCCAGCAACATATATTTTGAAAACCAGTTTAGCCTTGGCTTTTTCTACAATGGTACATCATGTATTAAATCTAAGCTATCCTTTACCAACTAGATTGCATCCTGAAATGTATTTATCTTTTAGAGACAATAAAGTACAATAAGCTATTATTCATTCATCTGTGCCATCAGATTTTTTTCAACTGTAGGTTGAAACTGTAGTTTGTAGGTTTTTCAACTACAGGCAAAGGAATTGTTTTTTTTTAATTGTTATTTAGTTTATTTATTGATAGAACATCCCTTTGCCCTCAATGGCTACATTTGGTGCTAACTGTACTATTAACACGTACATGTAACATGTCTAAGCATTGTTTGTTTTTACAATATTAAAGTTGCTACATCTATATAGTTTCATGATTGGTGGTTGAGCTCTTCAAAATTTGATAGTTGTTTCATCTGTTCCACTTGCATAGAGTGCCTTCTCACAAGCTTTTTCTTCGTCCTGAGGTTGCCTCTCTTTGGTGAGTTTGGTGCTACTGGGGCTATCGGTCTGATTCCTGCTGCAAGTGGAGATGAGGGCTTGCTGCTGGCTCCTATATCAGGAATTGGAGGGTTAGGGTTGACATTCAGTGGGGGAAGGTGACCCGGACGTGTGTGGGATATATAGTCCAGCAAGAGCGTTCCAGAACCACGCCGTTCCAACAGACCGGGTGCTCTGCATCTGGTTGTGCTAGGGGAGGAGGTGCTAGCATTGCTGTCCAAGGACTCTCGTGAGCCTGTAAGCATAGCAAGAGGAGATGTATTGAGCTTTCTTCTCTCCATGGGTGCCTTAGGAGAGTCTAGCAGGCTGGAATCTGAGTACAGCTGAGAGTCTGAGTCGTAGTGCTCATTGCCCAGTCTTCTCCGGTGCACTGTTTCTCTGAGTCCAGCAGGTCCAAAGTTTCCTCCAGGGCCCTCCTGCTCTGTGGGGATGGTGCTACGTCGTGCCAGAGGCTGGTGCTGCGCTAGGGATCTCTCATAAGAAGCTTTGGAAGATGTTGGAGAGATTTTTGTTGTCTGATCCCCCATCATTGGAAACAGGATGTCTCTTCCATCTACGCTGTTATGGCGGGACAAATAGCCTCGTTTAGACAGACTCAAGCTGTTGACACCTGCAACAACATTTTCATCAGAGCTGGCCCTCCTGGTCTCTTCACAGGCTGCTGCCAAAACGGAGGGGGCAATCAGACCCCAGGGCTCTGACTGTAACCGTTTCAGCTGGGGTAGACGAGCCCTCTTGGGGTTCACTGGCTTTTTACTGGGGGAGGTAAATCCGTTGGAAAGTTTTGCTGCTGTGTTTGAGGGTGACTTGAACTTTGTTTGAAAGTTGAATACTGTGTCTTTCTCTTCCTCTTTGCTGGGAGACGGTGATGCATGGACATCTATCTCTGAAGGTGAGGCACATGGTGCAGCAGAGGTTCTCTCATCCAACTCAGGGGAGGGAGGAACATTCAGGTACTGCTTGGTGGTTTTGATTCCAGATGGTGATTTGTCAGTAGTAATAATGATGACATCCTTGCCCTTAGCTTTGCAGGCATCCAGAAGAACCTTTAAGGTTTCTTTATCATCTGCATTGACAGCGTAGACCAGAGCAGAAGATCCGTGACGATCCTCCAGACTTGGATCAGCCCCATTGGACAGTAGTAGTGACACCACCTCATGTCCCGCCCTCTGGCTGCATGCATGCATGAGGGCTGTCCTTCCAGCTTTATCTTGAATATTAGGGTCTGCTTTGTTGTCCAGAAGATACTTGACCAGCTTAGCCTTGCTGACACTCTGCTGGTCAGAGTGTTTGGACATGCATGCCACCATGAGTGGCGTCTCTCCGCGGTCATTGCTCTCATTGATGTAGGCTCCGCCCTCCAGCAGAAGCCTTGTAAGACGCAAACGTCGAAGCCACACTGCCTTCAGCAGAGAGTTCCCATCCGTCCTGACCTCCAGCACTTCAGCCATCACAGAGACTGGACCCAAATCAGCCTCAGTCCTGCAAGGCAATTTCAGGCTGGTGTTACATGAATCATGTATGTTCCAGAGTCATTTCCATTGAGATTTCCACACTTTAACAGCCAATTCTGAAACAAAACATTCAAAAAAATAGTTCAAAAAAGCTTTTTTTAAAGAAAAGGTCATGTTTTAAACCCCAGTCACCTGCTTTACATGCCTGAAATTGATAGCCTGTCATTTTGAGGAGCCACCAGGTGGCAGCCTGAATGCGCAGGATTGAGTTATTAGAACAGACGCTGAACTGACAGGCGGATCTGGTGCGAATTAAACTTATAAATGTTAAGCAGTGTTTGTGTAGCTAAATTGAAACATTTCCTTGTATGAAATTGGAAAACCTAATAGATATGGAAGGTATTTTTTTCCTTGAGGAAATGTGTTTGATTCAGCATTTTATCCATTAGTGATAACAACTGGGCGGTGTAGGTTTCCTACAACTTAAAATACAGTCTTAGTCTTTTTGTGGACTATCCTTTAAAATGACTATCCTTTATTTTCTATTCTTAAACAAGTTGCTTTGGCATTAATAGTTCATTTGATTGTTTTGACCAACACAACATATTCAGACCAGTTATTTGAGCTTACTTGAAACTTAGTCTGACTGAACGAAATATCTGATATTGCTATTTAATGTAAGTGGATTATTACGATTGAAGCGCGTCGTATTTCTTTCATAGCATTTTGGGGGTTTGGGTCGCAAAATTGCTCTGTCCTTGGTTCTGAAACCAGGAAAAAAATGGTTCCCATGAATGTGTTGCGCGCTGTTAAAGGATAAACACGACTGTATATAAGGATGGGCTGTGCGCTTTACATTAAAGTTATACTGACAGATCATTTGCGTCTATAGCCACCTGCATTTATCTTTTATCTCAAAAGTGTCTGTGTTCTTCACCAAATACAATTTCGTTGCAAACCTAACAATATAAGAAATAGCAAACTAAATATTTATTTAACAAATTACTCAATGGTTTAATGACAGATATGTTTTTGATGTGATGTAAATGATCTGAGTTATAAATGTGTCTTACCTGCTTGACGCACGGATTTGTCATTGTAGAATAAGTCCCAATATTGTCTATACGCTGTTGATACGCATAGTTTCTTAGCACAGCTCGTGTAGTTATTTGTATTAAACGCTACAGCTGTACTATTTCACGTTTAAACGCTCCAGCCCCGCTGCTGTTGTGACTGAAAGCAGGAGACCAGACCAATCGTTACATTCCTATTTGCGCACCCAAGAATCACTCAAGACGTTGAGGTTATAAATAACTTCTCCTTTTCTCACATCGTGAATGAAACGTGTTTCTGTTTGACGTCAGAATTCACAAAAATAAATCCGGTCCGGTGTGAACCTGTCGTATGTTGTCATGATGTGCACAAACAAACAAGTTTCAGGTCTGTACGTCCTTGTTATGAATGGACAAACACTCGTTGGACAAACAGGTGCACATTGGATTAGAAGATGGAGAACGATTGGTCATTTAAAATGTCTATTGTATTTAAATTGCATTTGTAATATTCATTCTGATAGAGGAATAGACAAAAATGTTTATTATCATAATTATTAACCATTATGATAAATATTGAAGTGTTGTTGGAGATGTATTTATGCATATAATAATGATAAACTGTCATATGATATAAACTTAAGTTAGGCTAATAGCACACATTTAGTTGCTATTATTTTCCATGCTGCCATGTAGTTTTCAAAATCTTGTACTCTTGTATTGTAAACAAGACAGAATAATGATGTGATGTGATCTGTTTGTTAGTCTGTCTGTCTGTCTGTCTGTCTGTTTATAGACAATGACAGCACTATCTTATGTGAAGTTTACATTTCAATTAAACACCCATAACCTGTTCCAACCATTATACACACACATATAGCATAATAGGGACCGTTCTATTTTTAGCTTGCTATGAGACAGCACAGAATCATATTCTGATGGAGACCAACATAATTTGAGGTGCCGGTGGGAACATGAACCATGTTCCCATACATACATATAAAACTACAACTCCAAGTAATAACCTGATGCGAAATTGTCCTTTATGATAAAAGTCACATAAAAAATGGAGGACCTTAATCCTAGAATTGCCCGTAACTTCTTTGCTCATGTTTTTAATATCACACTAAGCCTGTGGCTATTTACTTTTTGATAAACGGCTCACATGAACCCCATATATTACACTGGAGCAAAGCAATGGCTCATGAATGAATTTTCCCACAAACTGTCCCTTCCTTTATCTGCAGTTAATGTCACTTCAGATCACTTAGAGAATAT
>JBAJNP010014063.1:0-11380 GCA_036877545.1 Yasuhikotakia modesta | reverse complement strand
GGACAACAAAACCTCTGATCTATGCCCCATTTTATGATCTCCGAACAGGCCAGAGGAGTGATAACATCTCTGGACCTGGCATGGTTTACTGGGACCTTTGGCCTCCCTGGTGGGTAAAAGTGAGCTCTCCCTACTCCCAAGTCATATCTGAAGTTGTTATCATCCAGATGGCCCCTGACCCTCATGTGGCCTATCAACCCTCTGGCCCCTTTGAGGCTCCAGGGCATCCACATACAAAATTATATTGACAAATGGTTGATCCTGTCTCCCTCCTGACATATGGCAGTTCGACATGAAGATGTTGTTCTTGCCCACATGAAAGGGCAAGAACATCTTGATGAATCTCGAGAAGAGTGTGCTTTCTCCAGCCCAGAAAACCTCAGGGTTATATGGGATTACACCACAATGCGGACACGTCTATCTCCCGCTCGTATAGACTCAATCCTCTTGGCAGCATCAAGAGTCACGCAAGGCCAGTCACTCACTGTGAAACAGTTTTAGCAACTGTTGGGTCTGATGGTGGCTGCTTCCAATGTCATACCTTTTGGTCTGCTCTACATGAGACCCCTTCAGTGGTGGCTCAAATCCAGGGTTTTTTTCCTAAGGGAAAATCCACTTCGCATGATTAAGATCATGAGACGATGTGTCCGTGCTTTAGACGTGGAGGAAGCCCTGGTTCCTCGCTCAGGGTCCAATGTTAGGAGATCTTGGTCGCCACATCATGCACATTGCACATTAAATTTTTGTGCAAGCCCAAGTAGACCTCTTCATATTTAAATGGATTGCACAATGTCCCCTTTAGTACTCTCCAGTTCATCCAGCTCCTCTAAGACTAGATGCCATGGTTCATGGTCTGCTCTCTGCCAGGATCCACTTCCAACCTGAAGCTGTGTGGTTTCACAACCATTAACAATTAAGTTTTAACATGTGTACTGATGTGTATTGTGAGAAATTAGAAAGGACTACTTTAACTTCATGTAGATAAGATCTTAAAAATCTTAAAATAAAATTTAAAAGAATAGTTTAGTTAAAAATGTAAATTCTCACAATAAAGTTTAATAAAGCAAACTTGTTTACTTAACAACGAGATAAAATGTAAAGTTTTCTGGTATTGGAAAAAAGTCTTACATGCCTCTCGTTTGGAGATTCGGACAAGATCTCAGATACCAAAGTCTGCAATCAAAAGTATTAGATTGTGAAATTAACTTACCAAGTAAGCCAAATACCAATACCAAAAAGTTTGAGCCATGTTGTCCATGTTAATTTTATACCTCCATAGTCCATGGACCATTTTGTTTGGTTAGAATTTGAAAAAGATTTTGTTTCTTCCAAGGAAATTGAATAAAATTGAATACAAAATTTTCCTTAAACTCAATGCAAATAAAAACTGAGATGTAACTGAGACATAACTGAGATGTAATAAAATGTTTCTTAATGGAACATTACAGTGCTGTAAGGTATTCTAAATTGCTCAAATAGAGTTCGGTGAGGCGAAACTAACCTTCTCAATGTAATACCACATGTGGGCTTTTCTATGGTAGACTGGAGCTACCCAGCTGAGCACAACATATGTTCGGTCCTTCTCTGAGATGCAGACTTTAGAGGGCGGCCCTGTAGCTTTTCCCTTGGCTGCAGGCAAAGCACATCAAACAGAATTACTGCTCTTCTCCTTAACACATACATCAATGCATACACACATACACACACCAAAAATGACAAATCTAAAACTGGTTTTAGATTACTGTACTGGATTTACCCTGATTTTCCCCACCAAGAATCTGGTCCAGGACCTCGACAGGGTGGAATGTATTTTCCAGATTATCTTGTAATGTGAGGCATTTAAAAATTTCTTAGACCTCTCAATCTGGAATGATAATCCTAATACCGAAATTCTGGATTCGTCATTATTTGGTGCAAACAGATCTAAAAATTGGTCAGTATTTTAAAACTCCTGTAGTCTGAGCCCATCTTAATTAATGTATTTTGTGTGGGCATACATCAATAAAGCATTGCAAAGAGATAATTCAGTCAGACATATTCCCATTGTCTGATTCATGGGGGATGAATAGGAATTTATCTTTCAGCAGTAACACCAATTTATTTAATTAGTAGATCTCTCGTCAGGCTTACATGCAGTATTGATTTAAACAGGGAATTTGGCAATTAAATTCATTATTATAAGTGTTTTATATGAAATTATGCAGCATTTGTTATTACCCCTCAAGAACTATTAGTGATAAAAACAATATTTACACATTTTTATGTTTGTTTGTTTTTATGACTTTCACTTCAGGGTGAGACAGTTTATAATTTGAAACAGATTTTAGTTAAAAATAGGATACAGTACTGTGCTGTGTTGTACACATTTTGGTAGGTCATCATGATTTTGAATGGGATTTGAAACATCTATTATTTTGTCTTTTTTACTAAGGACACCATTTTAATATCAAGACTAATGCCTTGAAAACATATACTTCCTTTAGGGTCATCATAGTGTGTAACAATGTTGAACCTCCCACCAAGCTTTGTGGCAGCCAAAACAAATGGCATAAATAACATAGATTAATAATTACAAACCAGTCACAGGTCAGTAAACCAATAACTTTAACCAATAAGTTTTCACCATGAAGTCTCTCAAACTGTCACGGTGTCTGTGCGTGGAGAGACGGGAGGCGGATCCAAAGGCTGGGTTTTTCTTACTTTATTTAAACGAGGCATTTTACAAAAGGTAATCACAGGGACAATCCGAAACTTAGTAATCCAAAATACAGGCAGGGGTCGAGGCAGGCAGCAAACATCAAAATCCAGAAAAACAATCAAACAATCCAAAAACCAAGTAATCCAAAAACACAAGAAGCAAAAATACACAGGAAACACAAGAAGACTCGAGAGAACACCGTGAACACAGGAAGCAAGGGCAATACAATACATCACGACTTCCTGTTTGCTGGCAAGCTGTTATATACAGAGCTAGGGACTAGCGCTCCCTCTGCTGGCCTGTCGTTACACAAACTCTGTGCGGTCTAGATCTGCTATTGGCTTATTGCACTTATTGGAAGTCATTACATGGCACCCAGTTTTCAGTTCCAACCTCACATCTACCCAGGAAGAGTAGACAAGCTTTAAGGCTATAACCAGAATAAAATTCTAAATTATGACTGAAATTATACAAACAACGTTTGTGTGTGTGTGTGTTTGTAAATATACATACCATTACAGTTAGCATATGAATAGTAAGTGAAACAGCAGGCATAATGCAACAGTCAGTGTTAATTGCAGCAGTATACTCCATTGTTATATAACCTCATTATTGTGTTTATAAATATAAGCTACAGAAAGGAAGTTAAAATGATTACTAATTCCAGTTAGTTCACGCTGAAATTGGAAAGTCAGGTCAGTCAACAGTCTGATAATCTGATAATGATCATCTGAGGGTTAATTTTTAGCAGCTCAAAGTGACAGTGAGTAAACTAATCACAGCTTCAATTGGCATATGAAAAATTACACAGTGCAAAATGTGTTGGTAAAGCTGTGTTGGTTTTGCATTACAATTAACTTGTAACCATTTCTACCATTTTCTTCATAAAGTTGAAATATGAAATTTTTTCCTGTGTGCTTAATATCACTTGAAATACTGTAAACCTGTAAACCATCTGCCAAGACAAGACATCATAACTCCAACACATGCCTAATACACAGAAACAGATGAATTTGTTATACAAAATTGTCATGGATAAATTATGCTAATTTAGACCTTTAAAAGCCATCAAAAAAGCAGCAGGTATAACAGGATTTTTTTTATTAAATGTAGAAAAGCCAGGGTTCACAGCTCTGTACCATCAACGAACACATAGGCACTGTGAATCATATTCCCTCCCTTGGTAACCATGCAGAGGGTGTAAAAACCCTCATCTTTGGCGAGCCGAGTCAACGTGAGCTGAGCATTACCACCTCCTGACTCCATTTTCACCCACTTCGATTCTTTGGGAAGGTACAAGAGCTCTCACAGGAGAAAAAATAAAAATGTTACCCTTGTAGAATATAGTGCAGACCTGGAGTGGGGGTTTAATAACATCCGGAGGAATTGAGATCGGAGTGAAATAATGAGTCATAAAAGACAATTGACTTCAGTGAGTGCAAAGTCTTCAAAAATGACATGGGTGCTCAGTTTTGCCATGCAAATGACTAGCAAAAAAACTATGATTTCATTCAACTATGTAACAGTCATATTTCAAACAGAGAATTAGAAAATGCTTCCTATATTAAGGCATTACATTTTGTAACCATGTAAGCATAGCCATAAGTCACAAGGAGACATGAGCCCCTCATAAAATATCATAAATAAAAAATAATGTTTACTATCCCCATACCCCCACTTTTTCTTGAAAACAATTCAAATATAAAAGTTTTATTTGTCGATCACTGCTTAAAGAAAAAAATGACAACTTTCACACCAAACACATGCTTTTGCAAACTGGTTGCATCAGCAGCAGACTAAACCTACCTGCCTTTCAGTAAATCAGTTACGACTACTGGGCAAATGTTACATCATCTAATTAATATTTATGAGAAATCTGGTACAGTTTATATTTTGTCCTCTAATTTTCAAATGGTTATTTTGCCCTTGTTTTTCCACTTTCTCATTATTTAATAAAAATTCAACTTAAAATGTATACTTAAATCCTAGTACCTTAAAACAATAAAAACTATTAAACAGTAAAACAACTATTGTATAAATAGATGTTATTATACAGTACTAATATAGTATAGTAATATCTGTTGTGTAATAAAAAATACAATGTTGTATAAGAGCATACACTTCACCGTATTTTAGTAATCAGAATTATAGGAAAATCTCCATTGTGAATTAAAAAGTTTTGGACAGAAAGAAGTAAGGAATGAATACATTCACATATACAAAATGTCTACACTGAATATGCGATAGGTAGTTGCATTGGCTATTCCTACAATCACAGTGCTTAAAGTTGCAGGTATGCCATGTTTCTGTTAATGGTCATCTTGCAGGACAATGTAACCTTATCACCTTCTGTCCTAAAAGTCACATCAAATGTCTCAAGGAAGGTGATGTTAATCTTTGTGTATTTGATTTAGGTAAAAGAGCATCTGGAAAAAGCTATTTTTGTTTTTTAGTAAAAAATATTCAAACATCCTAAAACAAGATACATTTTTCTGAAAAGCAAATATTAAGATGTTTATAATATGTATATTATAAAAATGGAAGTGTTTTATAGTTGTCATGAAATCAATATAATTCTTTCATGAATAGTTTTTTTTTACTAAAAATACAACAAAGATACTAGTGGAAATTTTGCATTTAATTAGATGCTTGTTTTTTCCTACACTGTAAAAAACATTTTTGGTGTGTCTGTAAGGGTCTTACTCTTCACAATTATTGAGGCCTGGAAGAAGCCTGTCTGTGTGAGTTTGAGGCAACGGCTGTGTACATTGCAGTTTTATCGGTTGTGCACCTTGAAAACACATTCACAGGTGTTTAATCAATACACGTCTGGATTCCAACCCCATCTTCATTTAGCTAATTAATCAGTCAATAAATAATCACCATGATTGCTATTTGATTGGATAAATGCCACAGTCATTTCCTAATTGACATTTGGAAAGCATATAAAGTGCTTCCATGTCATGATGGTTAAATTGGCAGTTAACTAATGCTCTAATGTCAAGAGGATAATTGCTCCAAACTAAATGGCAATGTAGCTAAGCACCCGCTTTCTGATCGTGTTCAACACATGAGGCTCTGAAGCTTAAATGGCAAACCTGAGACACAGAAAAAAAAATGAGAAGTGTGTAATATGACCTTCAGCCTGACTGATTCCCCCTTTACTGACACCAGAATCTTAAGAAATACGGAAGTTTGTCAAAGAGTTAAAGGTTTGGTCATTTTGGAAGAAATGCAGAATGCCACACTTGTGAGGTCTGATATCCGAATCCAAAAGAGGAGAGAAATGTAACAGAAGGGCCATTGTGTGTCACGATTCGCTCGTGGCAGTCTCGTTTGTTGTTCCGTGTTCCCCCGTTTGTTGTCGTTGTTGTGTGTTTTGGTTATGTTCTGTCCTTTTCGTTTATTGAGATATTTGAGTAATATCAGCTGCACGCAGCCCTAGTGTTTGATTATCGGCTGCGCGCATCCTGATTGTTTTATGTTTATCTTCGGATCAGTGCTGCGACATTTCGTATGTTGATGCTTTGTTTTGGTACGTTTAGAGGTTTTTGTCCTAGTCTCGTTTTGTCTTGTCTTGTCTAGGTATTTTTCTGTAATTCTGTTTGTCTTTGTCTTTTTCGGGCGTCAGTTCCCTGTGGTTTTGTAGTTTTATTTGCTACTTTCTTTTCTTTTCATCTTTCTAGTTTTGTTTGTACTTTGAAGTTTTTCTTAAAAAAAAAGTGATGATAGTGATGATAAAAGATGATTATTAAATGATTATTGATGAAAAGATGTATTAAACTGACAAATTGCAGTAACTGTAATTTGAAGGGAAAATGTGTCTTATTGTAATTGTCACTTGCAATGTAACTAAAACCTAAAATCTCTTTTGTTTTTTTTGTTTGTTTTTGTTTTCTTTTGATTTTGTAAAAGAAATCTACCTCGGATATATTTTCATGAGGTTCACTCTAGAAAAGCATTTCTTATTTTTTATACTTCAGTAAAAGACAGATTTGCTCTGGACATTGGTGGGGACCTATGACCCTGCTATAATGAATGTGCATCAAAGCGGTAAAAAAAAGCCCACTAGCATTAATGTTAACTGTTGCCGTTACTTTGGACTTCACTAGCGATCTTGAAGTGACTTACACTTTTTTTTTAAAAAAGCTCCTTATGTCCAGCTTCTTTTTTTGCTGCCGCCATCCTCACATGTATGTCACCCAACACACCTTCTTGCACGGGAAAAAAATCCACTGCATTTGGCGCTGCTTGAATCTGAACGCAGCCATAGCCTCTCACATGATAGTAGTGAAAGGCACAGCCAATCAAAATGTTCATATGTGTTTTGGGGGCGGGAGGACTCAAGGAGAGAATGTGATTTATCACTTTCTGCATGTCTAGGTTAATGTTGACAGCACCCTAACCCTAAGTGGATTAAATTATTGGTGGGGACATTTCAATGGTTGGAGGATATTGGTGGGGACACATCCCCTCTGTCCACCCTAAATCTACGCCCCTGAGAAGACAATTTAGCAATGTGTTATAAATAATTGAAAATGTTTAATAAATCACAAAAGTTTAATTTTCCATTTAATTAGTAAGAGATTTGCATGTCTTTAAGCGGGCCTCATGTACTTATTACAGAACCTGGGTCTAACTGTTGCTCATACACTTACTGTGAAGTTTGTCATTTATTCTGTTCAATATAGATCATGAGTAAAACATCACATTTAGTCATTGCATCACTGAGAAAGTCCAACAAAATAAAGTTTAAATTACTTGAGGGTGGTGAGAGCATGAAACGCAGCACTGCTCTCCACAAAGTATTTTCCAGACGAAATGTCCGAAATGATATCATCCTTGAACCTGTGAAAAAACTGTGATATAACAACAATTAAACTCTAAACATGTTATGTGTGCTGCATGCATAATAACTAACATTATATAACTTTTATGAAAAGGTCTTGATACTTTTGTTAGTCTCATTGCTAGCTCAATCAGATTTTACATGCTAATGCAAGAGCTTTAAAGAGCCTCTGGAAATAAGAGAAAGTACCCTAAACCTTAGAAGGTTTGCCTCACCATTTGACATGTGGAGTGTGATATCCCTCCACAGTACAGAAAAGTTTAATGGGCATGTTCTCAAACACTGTGTGAGACCTTAGCCTCACCAGTAACTTGGAGCCCTGATCAGGGACTCCCTTGCGAATATGTATTGTATTTCTCCGGCATCTCCCTATCCAACTTAATTAAAAATTATAGATCAGTAATAAACGTTGGCGACTAGCACAGCCGCTCGTCAGTTCATTGTGCCATCTTAAAAACCGTCTCAGTTTATGTATGTAACCCTGGTTCCCTGAAAGGGAATGAGACGCTGCGTCGAAACGCAATGGGAATGCTACCAGCGTTTATGCACTCTGAACAGGTGTGTCAAATCACTGATTACGAGGCATGACATCACAGACAGGGTGACATCATGACCAGGAAGCTATAAAGGCACATGCGTTGCGCTGCTGGGTTAGCTTCATCCCTGAAAGAAGCGAGCGCAGGCAGGAGGTGCCTCAGGTATGGATTGAGATGCAGCGTCTCGTTCCAATCAGGGAACCAGGGTTACATACGTAACCTGAGATGTTCCCTTACAGGAACTCAAGCTGTGTCGAAATGCTATGGGAACGAGATGCCAACTCCACCATAGCGAGGGGACCCCTGCCCTATGTCAAATCCAACTTAGGGAGTCAGGATAGAGGTAGAGGCCTGAAGATCAAGGCCGTAAAATCTGACGAAGGTCAAGAGAGTGGACCATCCGACAGCCTAAATTTGGACACCTGCAGAAAGGGCCTTAGAAGCCGCTATGAGCCTTGGTTCCTAAAGGAGGGGGAAGTCCAGAGGACTCAAAAGCGATACGGATTGCCTCCACAATCCAGCGACTAAGCGTCTACTTAGAAGAAGGTTAGCCCCTCTTGTGTGGGCCAAAGCAGACCAAAAGCTGGTCGGATTTTCTCCATAGGGCAGCTCTGTGGAGGCAAGTGTGCAGTGCTCGCACTGGACACTAGGGCTGAATGATTAATTGCATTTGCAATAATATCACTATTTAAAAAAATGATTTTTAAATCACAGAGGCTGCAATCTAATTGTGAATGTTTTCTTGTTATTTTTTGGCTTTAGAATTATTCATGCTTTTAATGGCAAAAGCATTTGCTGTTGTTATTTCAACCTTAATGTAGGTTATGGTCAGTGTTTTACTGATGTAAATTGTTTACACTGTAAAGGTAAACGGGTGCCCAATACATTGATCGCAAAGGTAGTGTAGGTAGATCGCATGGCGTTAACAAAGTAGACGTCAGCCCATCATCCGTCCTCACTAGGCATGTGTAATCTGTAATGCAATAAAATAAAACACAATCTGATGTAAACAACGCACACATGGATATTCACTCATGTATGCTGAGCAAGAGACGTGTGCACACTCCAAAGTATCTAATCAATCATTCCATTTATTTATTTATATAAAAATGTTTGAGGTACTTTTTTACTTAAAATATCAAAGTTGTTTCTAGAAGGAAAACACTGAATAGGTTTATTTGTAATGTTTTTTTCCATTCAAATAATTACTGTGATAAACCCTTAATTTATCGCAGCATGAAAATGTGATACTGTCACATCCCTAATTTGCGCATATAAAGCATTTTCAATATATACATAAATAAATAAATGTTTTGCATTTGTATTTAGGAGGTTTTGAATAAACAGTAGCCCAGTGTATCATACTTTGGTGCTATTAAAACCACCACATTAAACCTGTAGCTCTTCGCAAAGTGAATCGCAGTAGTAAATCGCAAATCGCAATTTTGACCAGAAAAATCGTGATTAGATTTTTTCTTGAAATCGTGCAGCCCTACTGGACACATACAATTACGCCTTTCCTGGTCTTGATCCCGAAAGGGAGGAGGACAGAAAGCCTGGAGCACAACTGGCCGTAGTGTGGATGAAGGGACTTTAGCCACATAACCCACTCACGGGTATAGAAGTACTTTGGCCAAACTGGGCACAAAGTCTAGATATGTAGGGGCCACAAAAAGGGCCTAAAGATCACCAACTCGATAGAGATAAGTAGATAGAGGGATGCCACTTTGGCAGATAAATGTAGATCAGAGATAGGCTCAAAAGAAGGAGCACATAAAGCTTGAAATACTATGACCAGGCCCCAAGGAGGGAATTGGGATCGAACTCGAGGCATTAGCCTGAGCGCACCATGGAGGAAACTTACAACCAAAGGGTGTCTACCGACTGAAAATCCCTCAATAGGGATGTGGAAAGCAGAAAATGAGTCAATCCCGCCTTTAATCGTGACTACAAAAATTCCAGGACTGTACGAACAGGGTAGCCAACTGGGTCAAATTGGCGGTCTCTACACCAAGAAGTGAAAAGTTCCACTTTAGGGCATACAGTTTCCTCGTAGAAGGAGCTCTAGTAGAAGGAGCTCTAGATTGAAGGATGGTCTCAACAACCAGGAGCTAAGAGTTGTACCCCCTCAGGGGCCACACCCTAGGTTCCAAAGGTCTGGGCGAGGGTGCACAATAGCGCCCCCTGCCTGAGACAGAAGATCCCCCCTCAAGAGGATTTTTCAAGGACAACCATCCAGGAGAGATCTCGTATCTGAGAACCATTCTCATCTCAGCCAGAACGGGGCTGCAAAGAGCACAGATACCACATCCCGGCAAATTCTTTCCTGAGAGCAGGGCAATAGGAGAGAATGCATAAAGGCATAGTCTCCACTATGCCACGCCTGAACCATGGCATCTAGTCCCAGAAGAGCTGGATGAACTAGAGTACCAAAGGGGACATTGCGCAGTCTCTTGAGAGGCATAGAGGTCTAATTGGGCTTGCCCAAAAAAATTTCAAATCTGCAAATCTGGGTGAAGTAAGATGGCCTCAGCCCCTGCCCTGACAGAATGTCTGCTCCCACACAGCATCGACCGGGAATATAAGCCTTTCTCAGTGAGCAAAGCTTCCCCTGTGACCAGACCAGGTTCTGGTGTGGACCAACACATGGTGGTATATCAGGTTCAGGAGGTTTAAAGCCTGAACCACAGCAAGCATTTCCAGGCAATTTATGTGCCAAGTAAGATGGCGAGGCTCCCAAAGACCATTGGCTGGGTGGCTGTTTATAACTAGAGTACTTCTCACTCTGGCCTATGCTGTATCCTCTTATGTTATCCTGCTCGGTGATTTCAACATACATATAGACTCTCCCTGCTCTAATGCCAATGACCTTACACTAACTCTGGATAATTTTATTCTAATTCAACATGTCAATTTCCCTACTCATAGTCGTCACACACTTGATCTTGTTTGTACATCAAGAATTACCAATGATTCTGTCTCTGGCTCACAAACTGGTATATCTGACCATAAACAGTATTGTAATGTTAAATCTGTGGATATTTTGTCTTTCTCTGATTCCATTAATGAATGTGTTTTATCTTCATACTCTGATTTTTCCTGTCCATACACTATTCTCTCTATCTACAACTCTGCCATCTCTGAAGCCTTAAATAATCATGCTCCTATGAAAACTAAGGTGGTACCTTCCTCTCATACGTCCCTTTGGTATACTTCAAAAAGTGCTTAAACAAACTGGCAGACGTCTCGAACGCAGATTTAGGAAAAGTAGCCCTAGTAGCCCTGGAGGTGCACTAT
>JBAJNP010014062.1:0-11380 GCA_036877545.1 Yasuhikotakia modesta | reverse complement strand
AATTAAACTCAAGCTGCATAAAAAACATTGAATTTTCTTTCTTCATCCATCATATAAGTTAAAACAGAACAATGCAGACACAGAAGCAATAAATCCTGGACATTTAATATGTGCAACTTAAGTGGGAGACGATAAATTAGCTGAAAGAACCTACTATATATAACTACTATTATAACTGTCACAGGATCTTTCACAACTTTCAAAGCTAAGGACAATTTCCTGTTCCCCAATCACAAAAATTGGGGGAGCCTTCAGGGAAAATGTAAAGATTTCACGATTCTAAACGCTTTGCCAGGTACCTCCAGAACCACAAAGAGAAGAGCCGTGTTTCAGCTACCTTGCATGTGTGCGGTACACTTTAGACTGCTGACATAGAGCTCATGCCATTTCTGTGCTTTGTGAATGCAGACGAGGGTATTCCAGGCTAATCCAGTTAGTGCTCTGCCTCTCCGGAGTGAGGAATTTACTGTGACAGGCGAGAGCGGTCACTCAGCTATCACACAATAGGACATAATACAGAAACGATGCAGATTAGGGATTACATAATGGCTCGACAGTGTGGAGGCTTCGCTATGTTTTCAGAGGATGTGGGGGAATTCCTCCACGGCTGCTTGCTTCTGCCTACAAGCTTTTATCAGCAGCATTTCAGCTCTTTAGCTCCCAGACTGTCTGGAAACACATTTTCTCATGTAAACTAACTCTGGAAAGCTAATTTTAAAATGTTGGCACTTGAATCCAGAGTCATTTGCTCATAACTTCTCCTGATGTCAGGGTAATTTCTCACACGTCTTCCTCTTTGTGCCCTGCATTAAATTTTCAAACATTTCTATTTTTGGTTTGCTATAACCGTGCTTCCTGAACTATAGATAACCCAGGTGAGCGTAAGCCGCTCAGTTTGGCACACAGTGACCTGCGCTGAACCTTTTGCAGAAATGTCAAGAGCAAATAATCCATCTGAAACCATCTGCTCAGGCTAACAAACCACGCCAGCCCACACAAGCTTTGTTCTTTACCTGTAACCAGTCAACCAGCACAACACAGTCAAAGGCTTGTCAACAGCCCACATTCTCATGGTCTGAGAAGCATTAGCATGAATTATGATTCAAAGCTAATCCTAAATCTTGAATCCCCACACCATACTAGAAAAGAAACAAGCGGGTCTATGCTGAAAAGCAAAGAACATTTTGTGCAAATATCTGACAATATTGTAAAAATTTCACATTCAGCCATAAGTGCAGAGACCAGGAGTCCAGAGTGAGTGTAGAAGCTCTAAGCAGCTTAAAGCCCATATACAGCACAAAGCAGAGCAGCAACACACAGAGTCACCATATGGCATTCTCTGGTGTACAGACTCAGGCCTGCTGAGACTCTCTCAAGTGTTACAGTAAGTGTATAACATTAGATAGCAACACAGACACAGCAGCTACAATGCTGAGCAAATTGGAGCTACTGAAAGTACAATTTTTCCTCCAGTAACTACATAAGAAAATGCAAAAATAACAACAGTTTAAAAACAGGTTTTCTAATCACTTTCCCCATTTGCCAAACAGAAAATCTTGCCTGGAACTCTCACCATTTGTTGAGGCAGTGTTGTAGGCTTTTTGGGTGTGCAAACAGAGCAACATTGTGATAGCCGCAAAGAAACATTGTGCGTACATTTCTGAAAAAATGACAGGTGGATTACTTGGTCTCTGCATAAACTGTGTGGACTTCAATGAAGGCAATTACATAGACCCCCAGTTCCCGACTTAGACTACATAAACTACATGACTATAGTAATCATTTACTGCCAAGGTATGTAATAAATCTAAAAACATCAGGTGAAACATGGTGCTATGATGACTGTGTTTTTAAGTGGCTGTTTCAGGTGTGTGACAACTTTATATATTCTCACTTAACTGTTGTCTCAGATTGCAATTGTTTTTCATATATGAGCTGACCTGTCTGAACATTGTCTCTCTCCCTGTCTCTCTCCCTGTCTCTCTCCCTCTCCAGGGCTGTAGGGGAGCCATATGGCAACTTTCTGCACACTGAATACTCACATACACAGATCTCTGAGCTCAGGGCCTGACCTGTCCACTTGGATCAGCTATTCCACATCACGGTCAGAGACTCCAGTGCTATTCTGTTTGACCCTGTTAGCGATGCGACTGCAGACTGGCTAACGCATCTTGTGCATCCTGCAAATGAGGCTATGCATTATAAAGGCTCTGCAACATACAAAGAGCTCTAAAATGACTGGGAGGGAGTTGTCAACAGTTGTTTCAATGTTGAATCAAGCAGGTTTGTTTGTTGTGCTGTCTGTGTACTTTAGGGAATGCTAGATCTGGCAACACACCAACACAGTCTTGTGACTCTGATGAGCGGATGTAAACGGCCAAGGTAAAAAAGTCAAGACAGCAGGGTGTTCACACATACTAACTCCCACAGAGGAAACTTACATTAAAATGACAAAGCAAACTACTTTTAGAAGGGGTTAGTGAAACATGAAGTTTGCAATAGCTGGTCACTTCCAGTTTCACAGCCTTTCAATTATTTTAAAGTAATAATTCATCACTTTTTAACAGGAATATAAGTGCTTACAACATCTCAAAAAACTAAAACACAAGGTATTGAACTACAACTGGCACGTTAAGGAAAAGTACATAACAGCCGAACATAAATTGAAATGACTTTGTACAATGACTATTAAGTGTAGTTAATTTCCAGGTCAATTTTGGCATCCCCACTTTTTCCAGCTTTTCCATGACATTTGCAACCATGAAAACCTTACAAGCTGTCAAAGTCACGCATGTCAACACGTCACAACAAACCACTAACCTACAGATCCAAGCATCATTTATAATGCATGTTGACAAGGAGAGACCACCGCAAATCCAACCACACGGTGTAACCGATAGGCAAAGACGGTGTCTTACCTTGGGCAGATCTTTCAGCTGGTTAGCGTCCAACAGCAACTCCTCCAAACTGCGGCTGTAGCGGTAGATCTCATCCGGCACTGCGGCGAGCGAGCAGTGGCGCTTATCCACGGACTCAACGTGACGGTTGCACCGCCACAGCGGGATACACTTCAACATGTCCCCGTCCGCTCAGCCCCTCCGCATCGGGGACTCACTCAAGCGGCCAAATGATGAGGAAGGACACAGGTGTGATGCTGCAGGCCACTAGACTTTTATCCGCCAGAAACAGCCAAATAAAGGCGCCCGTGTGAACGACTCCCCTGAAAATGCCCGATAACTCCAATGACAGCAAGGGGCATCCAGATAATCGCTCCGGTCTATGTCAACGACTGCAAAAGCATCTCCCCGTAACACACACGGCTGAATTACTCAGCAAGCAATTGCTGTAATACGACTTAAGTGATTGTTTCAAACGTAACCAATAACACACACATTTCCATCTTATCTGTATGGATAATGAGGGTCATAAGCAGTTCCCCACTGAACTAAATGAGATTATGTCGCACAGAATAGGAGACTTCACTTATCCCACACGTACTTTCCTTTATCATTCACGACAAACATCAGATACCATGTCCTGTCGTTTAACACGCTTTGTCATATGATGATAAAACCAGATACAAAGATCAAACTCTATCGTACGTGACACTTCTCTACAAAACGGCGATAGGCTACAGCTAACAAACTAGCCAGTTGCATGGGATGCAGTCCGACAACTGGGATAAAATACACGATCTGACCTCTAAACAACGACAAAACAGCCCCAAACTACTTACAGACGTTCGTGTCAGAGTGATAAGGGCGATACGGCAGTGATCGTTGCGATGGGACCACAGCAGCAACAGGCTAAGAGCAGCAGGCCGGTTCAGTTTCTGTGTATATGTATGGAGGTGGGGGGCTGGGCTGATCTCAACACCCGCTCCAGAGACACTCCGCCGGCTTTGTGTTCTGCTAGAACCCGACCTGACACCGACCGATCCGGGATAAACCTCCCTATCCCCCTCTCGGGCATGTAGATGGTTAGTTTTAAGAAGCGTGCAACCCTCCTCGGAAGCTGTATCTGCCTGGGAATTTCCTGCTGTTGTAGGCGAGCGTGTGGAGGTGCTGAGTTAAGTAAAGCTTCAGCGGCTGATCCATAACCAGCTCCGCCTCACTGTTGTGAAGCTCTGTGAGCGCGTCTCGCACGCAATTCCACCGACACGCAGCGACGCTCTCCCTCCTCCGGGTGGGCGACCTCTAGGAGTCTGGAGGAGACGGAGGGAGATGCGATGGAGCCAATGCACCTGCGCCTCCCTGCGGAGATGACGTGCGTACGCAGGAGGTCGTACTAGTTACCCCGTTTGTGTTGGTATGCGTGTGATGTTATATTTTTAGCTGTGCATACAGCACAGAACAATTGTAGAACAGAAAATGATAGAATATATCTAGATAGAAATATCTAAATTTAGACTCATTTTAATAGATATTTATAGGGAGTACATTTTAATTCTTAAGTGTATTTGGTAAATCATTATTCGGTTTCATTTTGGCCTTTATTGGATGAGTATTGGATGAGTACACTTCACTTTCACTTTACTTCACTTTATTTACCTTTTTGTGACTTTTCCATTTAAACTCCAACTATTAGGTGGTGCAGAATCACTCTTTAACATAAATGCGTTATTGTCACATGAGCCTTTATGACCTTATCGAGGAATGACATGAACAACAATGAATATTAGAGAAATTTATTGTTTTGGTAAAGCCAGAACCAATGTCACCAACACAATGTTTAGAATTTCAACAACAATGTCAGTGGAGAAAAAGTTGGCATTTGTAAAAAATTGGGGATGGGAATAAGGAAAATTGCATCAAAATTAGAAAAAAAGAAACCCTGCAAAGAATTACGACAGTTAAAAAATGCAAGTCATTCACAGTAGGTGACACAAAGTAAATGCATGAGAAGCATATTTTTGTCCTAAGCTAAATCCCTCCTTGGGATTTTTCCAATAATATTATTACTATCAACATCAATAAAAAAATAGTTACAAGTTTCAAAGAGGCCCAAATCTCTAGCAGCAGTGATGGAGGCTGAGTGAGTTTGAGCACTGCGAGACGGAGCCGGTGGCCATTGTGGGACAGTCTTACGCAGAGAGGTCACTGATATTAAAGCGCTCCTGATCGTACAATTCGGCGACAACTTTGCGACCTGCAAACCAGCGGTTATTAAGGGCCTGGATGGCCTTGTTCATTTCCTCAGCATCTGAGAACTCCACAAAGATCTTCACTATGATGTCAGCATCATCCTCATCTCCCTGTCGCTCCTGGTATATGATGACCCGGTTAACCGCCCCGTACTTTCCACATTCCTCCATCACTTCTCCTTCCAGATCATCGTCGATGTCTTCTGGGCCCACCATGTTCCGAAGCACCATAACCGTTGACTGCACAGGGAGACAGAGACCCCCAAAGAGGAAATAAAGAGGAAACATTATTAAACGTATTACTAGATGTCCATTAAAGTCACCCAAATGCCTTTGCCAAACTTAACTAATGAAGGTAAATGTGATGGTATCTAACCTTTGACTGTGTGATGGTTTGTTTGCCTCCATTTCCAGTAACACTTAGCTGCTCCAGTTCAGTGTCCTGCCCGTTTCCCACTGGCCGAGCCTGATCTTCCTCAGTCTGCTGATTGTCTTCCTCTCGCTTTGCTTCAACGCGCGTTTGCACTGTGGATGTTGGCGTGCCCATAGCACTAGATGTTGTGACTGGTGGGGATGCTAATACTGGGTTGACCAAACCAACCTGGGGGACTACAGGGAGGGTGGGGCGAGCAGGTGTGACACCTGTAAGTAGAAGATTACAGGAGAGACAGTTTTACGTAACTGTCTGTGGACACCAGTAAGTGAACTTTATTGACTGTTTTTACAGACCTGTAATGATGCCAGGAGCCTGAGCAGCCAGCACGGCTTGTGGTAGCCCCATTTGCTGACTGAGAATGTGTGCTGGTGAGGCGAGAGAGCCTAGCACCGTCGCTCCAACCACAGCCTCCTACAGATCACCACAACACAAGGTCAACACGCAACACAAGGTCATGCTTATGTTAGACGGTAAATCAGGATCCAGTCTGTTCGCACCTGGGCCGTGATCTTGGCAGTTGCGGCGGCAGCAGCCACAGCGGCAGCAGGGGGCAAACCTCCAGGGGTCGTAGGCGTCAACAGAGGCATGGGAGGGGTAACAGCCTTGCCCACTCTTAGGTACTGACCCCCAAGGTCAAACAGGTTCATAGAGGAGACGGCATCCAGCGCTGACTGAGGCTTCTCATATTCTACGCATGATTAAATGTAGAGACATCACTTTCAAAATCTTGGCCTATAAGGTGTTCTCACATCTTCGAGAAGTTTTAGTAACCAATATAGACACATTTTATTTGTTATAGCATTTTGTAGATGGACGTGCTCACCGATAAATCCAAAGCCCTTGTGTTTTCCTGTGGTGGGTTCCCGTGCCAGCATGCAACTTTTAATTTTTCCGAAGGCCTCAAAGACGCTCTTGATGTCATCATCGGATAGATCTGGATGGATTGAGGCTACATAGATTCGATTGTAGGCTCGCGCCTCCTCTGCCAGCTGGTCAATGATAGGCTGCGCTTGTCCGATGCTACCTGGCCGTCCCACCTAGAGCACAAATACCAACACATGGGCACTAAAGGTAAGTGTATGAAGGATTGACTATGGGTTTGAGTGAGTATGTATATGCACACGTGGCCGTTGTTCTCCCTGCCTTAAGGTAGACTACTACATCTGAACCCATTAACCATACTTGTTGGCCCAGCACAGCCACTGCGAGAGCATTAAAAAAAGTTGACTTATGTTTTTGAGTTTCTTCATGAATGTAACATGTGGCTGTTAAAACTGTTCTGGGTCTGTGGTATCTGTGCTGCAGGTGCTGTAGGCCTGTTGACTGCTTCTCTGACACAGGCAAACACAGAAACTGACAAACATTCAAAACAATAGTTGTCTGGATTAAATAAGTTACAGTCAAACCCACCTTAATGTTTCTCCCACCCAGCATGACAGAGTTCATCTGCTCCAAGGCCAGCTGAGCTGCTTCAGGAACCTCATACTCCACAAAGGCGAAGCCCTGAGAGATACAGAGTTTCAAAGAGATTCACAGACTTACACACAGCTTTACAAAAACTTGAGTTTAACCTCAAACTCCTTCCCAAAAGTTTGACAATTATTATTTTTGCTATGTGACTTTTTTATTACCAAGTACTCAATTGTGAATATCACTTCTGCAAAAATTTTTGATTACTGATTTTTATTTTACTGTCAATACAACAAAGACTATCATGATGACTAAATAATTATTAATATATGACAGTTGTGCAAATGTGGCTTATTTGGTTTAAACAAAAAAAACTACAGGTTCTGTAAGTTTAGATTGTTCAGATTACATCAAATAAAAAAACACACCTTGTGTTTCATAGTGACAGAGTCCCAGGACATGTCAATACTCTTTATAGGTCCAAAGGGGGCAAACGCCTGCCGGATGGTATCCTCCCCCAACTCATAATAAATGGAGCCCACATAGACACGACACATGATGGCCAGAGCGCGCTGCCTCTGTGCTGCCACCTAGAGGTCGGGAAAGGAAAAGACAAAAAGACAGAATATGGCTGCTGAAGTTATACAAACGCACACAGGACAATGAGATCAACTATAGGATATTTAACGTCTTTTAGCGTCTGTTTTAGAAAAGTCATGCTAGTTCCCACTTCTTTTGGTCCTTTTTGCTTACTCATGTTATCACTTACCATTAATTACAAGCACAGCAACATGAATTAGGAACTTGTGGCACCGCCCCTTTATACAACCTTTAAGAGTTCCTGAATTAGCATGTGCTTGCAGATAAAAGGTAGTTATGACTGACCTAAATTCTGTCCAATGATTCTGATAATGCAGAAAATACCCCCTTAGCACAACTAATTATCCTGGATAATAAATAAGCTGAGGTGAAAACAGTTTCTCTTTTCATGAGGTGAGCTTTGGGACTTACATATCAGATCACTGTTGAGGGAGAATCTGCACAAATTTACACTAAGTATCCATTTTGACTACTAAGTGTACATTTTACAACTAAACTGCACGTTTAACATCACCCCTTCAGTTTTGTACTGTACGTCAGCCACATGACCTAAGCATACGTTTACACATACAGCTCTTATACAGATTCAATTTGGATTGTCGTGGTGACCGTTAGCTCTCTTTTACATCAGACACAGATGACATTTGTACGCTACAGCATATTCACAAAGGAGAAATGGATCGTCCTCACCACTCGTAACACACACACACACAGCAACACTTCCTGCAACAAATGAAGCCTCAAGTTGAGCACTGAACAGAGTTCAAACACGCCTTTCGATCAATGACAGCTGTAATGAGGACACCCTCACTGGTGGCCATGCAGTGATTCAGGATGGCAAATATGGAATGTCAGCTAATTACAGATGATCCTGTCTAATGTCCCTATGATGATGACCCTCTATTCTGTCCCTGTCATTTAAATCCAGCCTTCTGGCATTACCGAACTCTGACAGTAGCTTCAGATGAAGAAGTTTATTTGGCTTTCCTTTCACGCAACCCGCTAATGAAATGGATGACCGAAATGAACACGTTTCATTCACAACACAGCCATGTCTGCTTTTTAAATATGCTGCTGCAAATGTCCAGCGTATCCGGCCAGGTTAATGCCAGTTAAAGAAGGGTAACGGTCATAATGTCAAAATGCGTACAGAAGGTAAATAAGTTTAATATTCTATTGACCGATTGTAAAGATGAGAGAGGATCTCCAAAGCCCATTGTCACTGCTGCCATCTGAAACACAGTAAAGATGGGAAAAGTGCTGAAAAGGTTAGATATCTCTTTGTTTCCTGTCTTGTACTAAATGTTCTACAGCAGACAGACATTTTAATTCCAGACAGATCTTGTCAGTCTCTCTGACCGGTCAAAGCCTCAGACTCAACTTTAAACTCCGCCCACCTCTTTAAATCACCATGTTATTAGAATGAAAACCTGAAACATACCACAATTAAAGCAAGAACATTACAGACAGGCATTCATTTCAGCTGGACAACAGGGAGGCAGCTCACGTCTTCATCAAAGAATGAAGTAGCCAGAAGGGGCGTGTGTGTGTGTTGCATTTGGATAACTGAACTCTGATGTCATCAAGATGTCTGCTAGGATAAATTGTGTGTGTTGTATACAGTTGCTAGGATCAAAAATAGTAACCATAGCAAGGACTTAATCTGGATGTAGCAGTATCCCGAACAAGTCCCTGAAACACCAGCCCTCAACCAAACTGACAGTTTGGGATCGCAAACAAATAATGTCATAAGATTTCATAACAATGGAACATCTAATCTGAGAGAAAAATATAAAAATTGTAAAAATTATATGTATTTATGCATTAAATATGACTTCCTAACCAGCTAAAGGAGCCATCTTAGAAAACTGGCAGTCATCTAAAACCCATTTTAAGATAAAAACAATTCTGCATGAATTTCTATGTATTACACTGTTCCAACAGGGTCATCAACTGTAATTTCTAGTTATTTAGATGTAATTAGAGCAACATGAATCTTTAATTCAACATTTGCCAATAACCTGAAAACTAAATTGTATGGGATACATTACAAGTTAATGATTTCTGTTGATTCTGTAAATATCTTGGGCAAGAGGACAACATTTGTCACCGTTATACCATAAAGTGTGACACTGCATTCGTATTTCATTTATAAAGAATTCTACATAATGAGATCATCACATCAACTCACCTGTAAGTTTGTGAGCTGCTGTTGCTGGTGGGCGATGGTCTGTTTCACCAAAACACTCTTAATGCTCTGTTCCATAGCATACTTCTTAGCCTATAAAGAGACAGAGGCCGATAAGTTTAAACGGTGGGAAATTCAATATGTACCAATACACCCTTAATATGTAACTTAATATTGTAGTCCTTACAGCATCACACAACTGTCTAAGAAAGTCAGTCAAGTTTATTAGAAAAGCACCACACAAGCTCTTGAAAAACTGGAGCATGTCCCAATTCTTTCTCTCTTCTTATTAATCTAACACAAATGCCTTAAAAACAAGGTAAAAAATGGTCTTACCTTTTGTAACGCTTCCTGCTGCTCTGGCGTGAGAGGCGGCAGTCCAAGCTTTGCACCTGTACCTTGTCCATTCTCCATCATCAAACCTTTGCCTCGCTGAGGAAATAATATGACCATATTAACTTAACATATAACTAACTATATATATGTATAAGGTTAATATGCAAGCAGTATTTCGTATACTGGACATTCGCACTGCTATGATCTTACCAGTGAGGCTGTGCTTTATTGCACTGACCAGGATCAAGAAGCCCTTGTAGTCTTGCTGGCAAAACACTCACAGTACAGTTATGATCTGTGGTTGATGGAAAAGTACAAATTTAATAGCTCTCTACCACAAGAGAAAAAGACATATTTTTACCACGTTGTATGTTGACAGTAAAGGCGTTATTTAGGGCAACTATCGGAATTTACTTGTTCAACGTGCAACCAAGGAATCGTTAAAAATAGTGATCGCCTTAAGACATGAGAAAAAAACACTAAACTACTAACAACACAGCTCATATAAACCAGCTACTTTATGTTGCGTTGGTTTAAACAATAACTACTGACGTTAACTGTAGTTTTTATCTCCTAAAGATTGACTTACATCAACAAAGAGTTAAAAGACACGCCAGGGATTGTGGCGCGCTTGTATATAAAGCTTGTTTATATTGTTATTTAAAGCCGATAAATACAGTAAGTCAATAAACAGTTTAGGGTTCGTACGCTTATTACCTACATGTGTTTCGAACAAGATACAGTTACTTTATAATCTATGGTGAATACAAGATAATTCAGAAATAAGCATGAATGAAAAGCCTAGCATCGTGCGGCTACCTTAGCAGGCTAGCGTGGCTAACTGCTAGCAATGAACGAGGCTAACGTGCATTTCCTTTAGGCCTCATGTAGCCACGACTGAAAATATACAGACACAGCGTGAGTTAACTTTACCAACGTGAAGTTACCTTTGCTAACTACAATCCAAGACGTGTGCAAAGTATGTCTACGTTTATATTAACGCATTAAATAATCATTACCGCAGAGGTCCGCGCTACCGCCATGTACCGCTTCACATTGAAGACTGCAACAGCAGAACCTAGCGCTGCCGCCAGAGCCACGTCACGTGACGCAGACGAGTCCCAGAGTCATGATGGTTCTTAGTACGTGACTTCTGTAATGTAAATACATTGAATAAAGGATCGTATACAATAATTTATTATTCATTCTACTGTATGAAGACGTTTCAAAATTGTATTTGCATTTGTATTTTCTTGTTACTCAACTT
>JBAJNP010014061.1:0-11381 GCA_036877545.1 Yasuhikotakia modesta | reverse complement strand
ACACACACACACTAACAACACACACGGAGCAGTGGGCAGCTATCACAGACCGCTTCAGTTGCTACCTGCCTGGAATCGAACCAGCAACCACACTTTAGCAACCACATAGCAACACATTAACAACCACTGACAATGTCTTAGAAACTGAACAGTGCCAAACTGGAAGCACAGCTGTGAGGGTCACAAACAAAACTCATTCATATTCTTCAGAAAACGTCCAGTTCATAATGTCTGCTTGACTTCCTGACAAACTCTTCAGCTCTAAGCCAGGAGTGTAATTTACAGATCACACATCATCCTGAGGTTCAGTTTAGTGCAAAGGCGCTCCTCCAACTGATCAAAGTTTAGGAATCATTTTTAAACACCTTGACCTTAAACAAACCCTGGGAACTGACACTCTACTCTGTGTACAGACTCTCTTCAGACACTAAGCCTCTGCCATTGTAATGCTGCTCTGCAGTATTCAGACCCTCACAGAACATCAGCGTCACACCGCAGCTCAACACTCTTCTCACACAGCCAAGCAGTAATTAGTAAACATCTCTGATAAAACACTTCCTAAATCTGATAAATCCACAAGTCAGTGAGCAGTGAGTGAACATGCGTGTGGTACCTGATAAGGTCTCCATGCAGCTGCAGATAAAGACCCAGAACATCTCGCTGAGCACACAGCTCCTCTGCAGTGGTGTCAGTGGAGCAGAGCACCAGCTTCAGGTCCGGTTGGGTTGTGGAGGAGGTCTGGAGGCCTGACGCTGAGGGCGGGGGCTCTGAGGCCCCATAGAGACACACGCAGCCTCTCTGAGCGTCACCTTTCAGCCAGTCCCGCTCTCGAGAGCCGAAGCGCGTCTTCCGGGTCACGCAGCCCCTGCTGCCATTTCTCTTCATGTTACGCTGAGGGTGAGAATGTAGATTAGCAGCTGCTTCATCACCGCATTTAATAAACAAACATCAGCTGTGCACTGCAGCCAGAGAACATGATATATATATATATATATATTTAAAGACCCAAATCAGTCAGGAAATGGAGCCTTGGTAGCCACAAGCTGGTGAATGTTGGCTACTCCACCCCGTAACACCAGGCCATGTTTTGTGTTAGTCAGCTGCCTTGGGCCACAAGTGCTCAGTGGTGCGAATCAAGCGCTCTCCCTCCATACTGTCCCTGCCCACCACACACTGACATCAGCTGGACAAGGTACACGAGCCTATAACGCTATTTAACGCTGTACCACACAGCACAGCTCTTTAACGCTATAACACACAGCACATCTCTTTAACGCTGTGCTCTCTGACTCTGTGACCTGACAGCTCACTGCTGAGAAACGTGATGACCAATGTAGAGAAAAACCTCCATCACCATAGATGTTATGGAGCAATAATACTGGTTTCAGATCGTTTCTGCAGCACCAGGACTGGCATTAATGAGACGGTTCTCCCGCTGACATACTGTTTTCCTATATTTATCTTTCCCATCGGCTGAAGAGGCTGTAGGCCTGTGTGAGGTTTACTGGGAATCACGGGTGTTCAGACACACAACGGTCCGTCACAGGAGTCGCTCTGAGACGCGAGATGTTTGAGGAGATCATGGCCCTGCTCGCTATCAGCGACACTCCGCCCGACAAACACGGACATGCCGATACCTTCAAAACACGGATCCCAGTCGCCGCTCGCGCGGCCGGCGCGGCGGCTCGATCGCATCTCGCTTCCTGGAGCTCCGGGTTCAGCGTCGCTCCGCCGCCAGCCGCGCCGTCCTCCGGCTCAGCCGCGTTTTTCTCCTCCTTCATTTCACCCGCACCGGCCGTTCGAGCGCAGAACCGCAGCTGTAAGACACACTGACACATTCCAGCGCAGAACACAGACGCGACGCCATAACGACACTGACGCTCGCGCCTGTCAAGCGCCGTCCATCAACGCGCGTTAGGGGCGGGACTAACCCGCGGCACCGCCCGCTTCCGCACGTCCGGAGGACGGCGCTCAGTTTCCCAGCCCCGGTAAATCATGGGATCCGGCAACAATGCAAAACAAGTTATTTTCACAAATGCGTCGGATAGCAGATAATGTCCGTCCATCAGGCAGAGAAACGGGTGTTAATAACAGGCTTAACCTCGGTAACCCGCGCTGGACCGATGAACCCTTTCACCAGATTCAACTTTAAACAAACATCTTGTAGCACATTGTATTAATTTTGAAGTTTGCAAAATACTAGTACAGTCATATCAAGACGTGCCTATAACTATACAAACATAATGATGAGATTCGTACATTATAACAGTAAATCTGGTGAGTATCATTCATGAGGCATGAGGTGTCTGGGATCAAATCACACAACTATAAATCTCGATATAGAGAAAAATGAATCGCTTTAATTGTCCGGTTCACATGGTTTACAGAACTGGGTTACAGAACCGAACCGGTGTTTGGACCCCGTCCTCTTTCTTCCTGCTTTCTGTTAGTTTCTGCGTTTCAACACAAGATGGTGTTAAAGCACCGCCGCGTCCTGTGAAGTAAAGATGATTTAACTGGATATTGACATTCACAAATATGTCTGCATCTACAAATGACAGGACAGGACAAGCGTTAAGTTTAACGTTTATTTCATTTGATCATTTTCTTCAACCCAAGACAATAATACACAGCATATGTCTAAAATATTCCATGTTGACAAGTTATTTTCCATCCATCATCATGAATTATTTTCAGTCCAAAGCTCCCTCCTTGAGGACATGAGACTAAGTTCAACATGTCAGACGTGGGAACCGTCAGCAGCTCTTCTCTCCTGCACGAGTTCAGATGCGGCTGAATAGCTGAAAGTGTAAAACATCTGGCGAGGGACATAGATGCACTTCATAAACAGCCAATATTTTACAGATTACAACGGCATTTCCATGGAGAAGATCATCCAAGAATCTGATACAGTATCCATCTGTGCAAATAATTACATGTTCTGACCAACCTTCCTGCACAGAAAAAACCTTAATGAACATTAATTGAAGAACCACCAGTATATTTCCAAACGTACGAAGGTCTGTGCATGAATCGCAAGTTATGATGATCAGTGGTGAGTTTTAAAGAGTTTAATTCTTAATTCTGCTTGCATTACTTCAGAAGTTTACATAAAGAGTAGAAATGACAATATTTACATGGCTTGTTTCACATGCAGCTGAAAATCATTGTTTGGAGTCTGGAAAGTTGTTGAGGGACACAGTGATCCTCGCAGGACCTTCTCTAGTATGTATGATGTTAACACGCAAACATCTTTGCCTCAAAAGGATGACAAAGCAGTGTAAAAAGCAGCAGATTTAAAAAGTTTGCTGCATTTTGAAAAATGTCTCTACATGTGACTTCTGCCGTGTCATCACATGTTTTATGTACCACCCATAAGTTCAGAAGTCCTCAACACTTTCTCTCCTGTAGCACTTTGCCTTCATAGCGTCAATAAACCTTAGGTTTCTCCTCAACCCCACGTGACTCAGAAAGAGAATATTGGTGTGTTTGAAAGTAGTTGCATGAGTCAAATGCACACAGGACAGATGTGTAGGGTTGACATACAGTAATTGTATTAACTGCTAACATTGGAATTCTTTAAAAAAGTGTGTAATGATTTGTAATTTAAGCTTTCCTTAGCAATGATGCATGAAAATAAAAGCCATCTGATGTTCCATCACTATGCTTGGGAACCGAGCAGAAACGCTTCAGGCCACCATAATAGGGGAAATTTCAAAGGTCTTCTGAAAAACTGACAGCTGTGTAAATCACATGATGGCTCTGCAGCACCCATGTGCTGAAGAACGGAACTCAAAAACACGTCTACAGCAAAAGCTCTTAAGATCTCCACGCTTAAGATCTTCTTTCAGCCCGTGTGAAATTACAGCCCCTAACCACATGTCAAGTCTTCAAATGGGACTTTTAATTTATCTTTTTGATGCGTTTTACAATTATATACAATATACAGGCAGCAAAGAGTACATTATAGGATCAATAAACAAACAGGAATGTGGTTAATTTAGACTGGTTTTTGACTGAGAGCTTCAAACATTATGTACTGTGCAGAACCGGAGGTCTTGAAAAATATCTTAATGAAAGAAAGAAAACAGGTGACGATCTCAAAAGCCCTCAGTATGTACAGAAAAGCCAAGAAAATCATCAAGAAACGCAATAAAAGACAAAGAGCCTAATACAAGGTGATTTTTTTCTCCATATACACAACATTGCTAAAAATGATTTCCCACACCCAAAGAACATCTTGATTTGGTCACAAGACTTCAGCGTGCCAGCAAAAGTAATCACACAAGTGATGAAGGACAGAAGGAAGCAGCGAGTAGACGCTCAGGTTTTCCACTGAGGTGACTTGATGAAAATTGTAACGCTCTACAGAGCAAATAAAAGACAAAGACTGTGAGGTATTCAGGTTAATGTTACCAACTGCCTTTGGAAGCTGCAGGAAGAGACAGCCTGGGGCCCACACAAACAGACCCACCATCACCAGCACACACTTGATTTTCCACTAAGACACCCTCTGAACGAAAACTCAAGTGAAATGACAGCAAAACAAAAAGGTCCTCTACTCTTCAGAAGCCATGTTCTTGCTCTTCCTGTAAGGATAACCGCTCATCCTGAAGACATCTGAGGGTTCTTTTAACCAGCTGACGAAAGGCACATTGCTTTAAATCAGGCAATAATTCTCTGTAAAGTCAATAAAGTCACTGCAGAAAAACCTTTAAAGTCAAACATAGAAGTCTGTTCAGTGCATGAAACTACATTCGTGAAGGTCTACTTTCATAGCAACTATGCTGACCATAACCTTATTTTTACTACAACAATACATTGGTGGGTCTCTATTTCTGTTAATTTACAGAGAAATCAATTTTTAATTTAGGCAGTTTACTAGTTTTAAATAGTTTGTGATCCTTAGAAGATTGTACTAAAATCAAACTGGTTTAGTGTACGCTATTTTTAGTCTGTATAAACGTCTCATCATAAAAAAAACAATACAAGAACACACCATCTGTAATGAGTAGAGGCTAACAAAACAGCAATGCCAGATGAAGGGTTTCTGGAAGTGTCTAATTTAAAAGATGCAAAGATTCTTTTGTAACTGACAGGTGCTGTAAAAGCATCTTCCTCTCTCAGGAGTTCTCCGTCTCCTCACAGCTAACTGGAGGAACGTCAGGAGAACATTGTCATCAATGCGGATAAGCAGCTCTGCTTCAAACGCATTCAGAAATGAAGAGCCGGATTAACTCTGTTCCTGCTGATTGACATGATGATGGTCAACAGGCCAAATAATCTCATAAGTACGGTAAGCCACAGGAGCTTTTATTACAGGACATCAGATCAGTAAAGAGACAGCCTTTGAGGAAAACTAAGAAATGTACTAGAACAATTTAAGGCGCCGTCACAACCCGGATTACTCTTGATTCTGAAATGCTTAAGGTGCAAACGTTCAAACTTTGCAATTTATTCAATAATTTTTTCTTAAAATACACCAAACCCATTAACAAGATTAAAAACATGGAAAAGACAATCAAACAAAAGACAAATCAAACAATTGCTCATACCAAAACAGCTGCTTTCTACAGTGGCTGTGAGTGACGTTTTACCCGGCATCAGGGTGGGTCACAGGAAGGGGACTGATTTACTAAGGGTAGGAGTGAGCGCACATCACTAAGTGCGAGTGAACGTGTTGCACTAACCCCAAAGAGGAGAGAGAAACAGATGGGCAAAAAACTTGCTAACCATATGCATTTCAGATATTTTCGATTTTGCGTCATCATGGTGGCTGAATTCATCATGGTGGTGTTCATACCATCAGCTGTCGACTGTGTCAGGAAGACACCCATGCAACCCTAGGGCAGCAGTCTGTGGTGATGTCACGGGGGGAAGGGGCCATCTTTCCCACAGTTCCCTTGCTGGGGGTCTTTAAGATCGAGGGGGGTATGAAATCACTGCCAGGACTGTGGGGGGAAACTGTTGACCTCAGCCAGGTCTTGAACAGGAGAGCCTTTGTGAGTGTATGTCAGCTTGATCCGCATACGCAGCTGTTGCTGTAATGAAGAGAATGCAGAAAGCCACATGTGCAATTCTGTTAAAGGCTGAAGGACATCACTGAAATTATCAGACTCTATAGTCACAATAACTCAATGACTTCAGTGTAAAGTTTTGTACAGTCAGTTTCAGGTCAATGGAGATATCATTTATCACTAGATCTGACTTCTGTTTGAACCTAAAGCTCAAGTTTATTCTTAAAGTGCTTTTCACAACGGCACACAGTTTCACAGCAGCTGTCCAAATGAAACTACAAATTTCAAACATTTTAATATTAATTTTACAAATGTAAAGCATCATGATTTACTGACTATTCCGGTGCTTAGCATGTTATTGCACATAAAAAAAAGTAAGTAAAAAAAAGTAAATCCCGTTTATCTATTTCATTCAGTCAGTCACCAAAACTATAGAGATGAGATCTTTCCTCATCACATGACATCGCAGTACATAACAGATGAAGTCAGGAGATTATAAGCATTACTGTAAGCATTCATCATCAACTTCAGAGTAAAAGCAGACATTACAATCAGCTTCTGACAGGACAACCCTCTTCTACACAGACTGACTGTTCTCTAGAGATGTGAGCAGGAAGCAGAAGAGTGTGTCTTACCTTCTGTGGGTTCAGAACTCGGATGACCTGCGTGATGTTTCCCTGGTTGAGTGCTGGAACAACATTACTGCTGGGGGACAGAAGCTGCAGCTGGAATGTCTGAAACAAACAACCGTCAGGTGCCATTACTCGGACATGCTGGAGTTCTTACCTTTGCTCCTTTACGCTTTTATTTAAAGCAACTCAGAAAGTGAGAAACACAAAGCAATTCGTGGTGGTTAAAAGTGGTGATGAAATCACTACAACAATAACTGTTTGAGAATAGTGAGCATTCTACAGAGCTTTGTTTTTAGCAGTTTTTAAACAAAATAGACGTACGCATGTATACGATTAGCACATTGACAGAAAATGAGGGCAGCGCAAACTCACCTTTGGTACTGCGGCCTGGAACACAAAGTCAGTCATGTCCGCCTCAGTGGAGTTGGAGGCATGGACAGTGATAACAGCGATATTAGGGTTGGGGTTGGACCTCTCAAACGTAAACTCGATTTTTAAGCCATTCTTGTTGTACGCTGTCATTGGAGGAATGCCTGCAGAAACGAAGCAAACATGATGACAACGGCACAGACGTGTTCCGAGGCAGGAACCGCTAGCGTGACCGGCATTAGCTCACCCGCTGCACTGTCATTGAAGAGGGGCTGTGAGGTGAGACCATCCAGAAGGAAAGGGGGCTGGGACACGGGCACAGAGGGAGCAGGACTGGTGGTCGGGCCGCCTACAGAATCAGAGGGTCAAATATGTTGCGTGAAGGATTTAAAGGGATAGTTCACTGAAAAATGGGTCAATAACTCACCCTAATGTCATACAAAAACTTACAAACAGCCACTGAATACAACATGACTTTTCAATTGTTGTGGTACAATGCTCTGAACTCATCATTACAATCTTTGCTCTATATTCCACGTACAGATTTATGACACACAGCAGTACAGTGTTTGAACTGCCAGCCTACACCCTTCCCTGCTGATCGTCTGTGCCGTCATGTGTATTAACGTGTTCTGACCCATCGTCCTGTTCAACAGAAAGTGAGTGACTGATGACACTGATGAAGTCATGCTTTCAGGGGTTCACTGAACACACCGTGTATAAAGTCCATTCAAACCAATGGCAGGGCGACACTAGTGTTAAGGGATGCACAGAGGTGCTGAAGGCTTGGATTCGGCAAAAGTTGAGAGCAGAGCGTGGGCTGACCTGTCAGAGAGAGATCTCCCAGTAAGTCCAGTAATTCACCTCCAGCAGACGCAGGCTTTGTAGGAACGGTTGTCGGGATGACGGCTACATCACTCCCTCCGAGTAGATCTAATAAATCGTTTGCCTGCAAAAATGTAGTCAGACGCAGACCGTTAGCATTGCCGTTTTATTCCAGACAGATGTCTCCCGTTTGTGCTCAGCCATGCCCTACAGAACCCTCTACATCTCACTCCTCTCACCTGACTGGCTGGCTGAGTGATGCTGGGTGGGTGCTTTGTGTCTAGTACAGACGATTCTGTTTCCCCATTGGTCTGCACAATCTCTGCTGGGCCGTTAGTGGTGCTTTTCTCCATGACAGGCATTCGCTCTAGTAACGCGGGTCTTTGTGTGGGGAAAGAGGAAATAAAAGTCTGTAAAGGTAAAAGTGAAGCGATGGGCTGAACGGCAGCTGAGCACTTACCTCATGTGGTCGTATTTCTTAAACAGTGCGTTGTACTCCACTGCTCGCTGCTGCAGCTCCACGTCTATGCTGCTCCCGTATACTGAAACCACTTTCTTAATTCGGCTGTGGAAGAGCCCAAGAAAATAAAAATGGAAGAGCAGGACATCAGTGCAGTCGGGGAGGGACTCATTTCTCATTTCAGACACCATCATTCTTCACTCAAACACTGTCACAAGGGGTGTGCTCACTTCACACTGCTGAATCGAGTGGACAGCTTCATGATCGCCGTGAGGGAGTAACCTCTCGTTACAGGACTGGACAGATTAGAGACCAGGAGACCTTCCAGAACATCTAAGACCTCATCTTCTGTAACCTGTGAAGAAAGAGACACCACACTAGTTATTCTGACTTGTGCGCGCGTGTGCGTGAGAGCATGTGTGACGTTGGTAGGGAATTTACTTGAATAGGCTCCTCTTCCTCACACTGGCCTGACACCAGCAGGTCTCCATATTCTCCTATACACCAGGAGGCCACCTGTACTAGAGGTTGCTTTAAGAAGACAAGAGTTCATGAGACACTTCAGCCAAAGATGAAAAATCTGTCACCATTTTGCCACATTTGTGATATTTCAACTCCATATGACAGGCTGACTTCCGCTGAACGAAGAAAAATGAAAGATTTATCGTTCTGTTGGTAGGTGAGCAACATTTATGCCCTTTTAAATTCAAACTGTTTTTGGAAAAGTTGCTTAAAGTTGTCTTAACATTTTATGAATGTCAGTCTGTGGTACAGGGCTGAAACACACAAGATAGCAAGCTAGTCAAATCATGAACAGAGACACAGAGAGACACACACAGAGACACACACACACACACACATTTTGAAGCTCTAACCTGTGAGATGTCTTCCAGCAGGGCTTTGTACAGTCTCTGAACAGTGTAAGCATGCATCTCTACACTGTTTGTAATGAGCTGAATGAGGTTGGGCACAGAGTCATCTCGGACGTAACTTCCTGCCTGTAACAGCAGACAAATGAAAACCTCATTCAACCACAGTTTGGTTGCACAGACACACATTACCACTAAATTTTAAAAAGCAGCACTCAGAGATAAAAGGATATACATTCCACAGGTAAGTGCTCAGCACTCAACAAAACTCATGACTGTCTGTTTAACGGCACCTTCAGTTTCAATCAAGTGAAGGCATCAAGATTGTGATGTAGCTCAACAGAGAGGAACAGAAAGCAGCGTGTGATGAGAAACGATTAGAGCAACATATTTACCGTTGTCAAAACTCTCATAATGGTGTCAATATGCCATCTCTTAGAAGGAGCATATCTGCAACAGAGGAGACAAACAATCCAAATCACATCAGATCAAGAAAAGCCTCTTTAAACCCGCCTAACCAAACTCTTTTTGATGCTGTCAGAAAAAAGTGATCAACAGTTCTGCTCCTGTCGATGGATCACTCATTTTATCCTTACACGGTTACACGGTTTCCCCACTCCTATTTTTGAGTAAACCAAAAAAAGAAACTATTTTACAAGCTGCAGATGTGGGTAAAGAAACAGCACGGCTGCTGCAGACCCAACGGAAAACTGTTGTTCCCTCCAAACTGCAATAAATGCAGCACTTACTTCTCAGCAGCCAGGAAGATTCCGGACGCGCAGTCAGCTTTGAATTCCGGGTCACAGGAGTCCAGGAAATACAGAAGCTCTTTCATCATGCCCCGGATGTTGTTGCCATTAACCAGGGCAAAGCTGAGCTCCATCGCACGCCTGCAGAGAGACATGGCCGTGGTTTAGAGAGTGGCACGAATCACCTGTGCAGCTTTTGTAACAGGAGATATAAATCCATACTGCCAGGGGATTAAATCACCTTTTAATGGACACATCAAGGTCTTTCAAACAGTCCACAATAGTGCTTCGATGTCTCTGTACAGCATTGTGATCTGTCTGAACAGTCTTCAGCAGAGACGTCAGTGCCACATATCTGAGGGGTACAATGAAAATAATGTAATACTCACAGGAACCAAGAGGTGATGAGATCATTTCAGTTTCAGTCTATGGACCACTCAAGGTCTTCCTCAACCATCGGCAGTAAACATCTGTCGCACAGGTCACATTATAATCAAGCCTCAACTTCCATCACAGGCAAAACATACCTGATGTTTTTGTCATTGTTGAGAAGAAAGCGCCCCAGAATATTAATGGCCAAAACCTACGTAACGAAAACAACATAACTGCTGTGTCCTGAGGACAGATTATTAAGACACAAACCACAATGTAAATGAATCTGTGATGAAAAAGGTCAAAAGAATCTGCAGCTACTGTCATTCACGAAACGGCTCAGACAACTGTGACTGAAGTGATGATCAGCCTGCACTTGCCTGTCACTCTAAACTCTAAACTTACCCTCAGTCCACTCTCTGATTTGATGTCCATTATAGTAAGAACGGTTTCATACAGGATAGCGTTGCCTACGTTTTTACTTGTCTCTGTGTTTGTTGCAACCTATCAAAATAAATACAATTCATTGGTGCAACATATTTGCTGGGAAAGCTTTAAAGACAAACATTGGTGGATCTCCCCCCACCGCTTACCTGTGCAAGAATGTCATTCATAGCTTCACTAGAATCGTCATCACCCTTTCCCAAAATTCTCAGCAGCCTCAAAATCCGCACCTTAAAAATACCAAGAGACACAGGGTTGGCCAGAGGAGCTCATCACAATGCTTTATCATATGAAGAACAGATATGTAACGTCAGGACCACTGTAAAACTCATTCCATATTAGAGAACCGCTGCCGCCTGCAGCATCAAATCTAGGGACAGAAGATCGGCTGTACCTGCAGGAAAGGGTCGCTGATGCCGGACACGTCGTGCTCAGGAGAGTAGCCTGACATGATAAGGTTCTTTAGGATTCGCACCAGCTGTGGAACCAGCTAGAAAAGTACCAGTAAGGAGAAAACAGAGTCCTTCAGTCCATGCACAGACACAGGGTTAAGCAACTCTCAAAACACTGAGGCACCCTGAGTTGATCATCTTCCAATAGATCTGTTTTCACTACTCATTAAAACCTTCATTCCAGAGAATCAG
>JBAJNP010014060.1:0-11381 GCA_036877545.1 Yasuhikotakia modesta | reverse complement strand
ACTTTAACTGGGAGATCACAGGGATATGTGAATATTTGATCTGTTACTGCATGACTCCGGCAGAGCTGTTGCCATCAAACATTGTTTATTTAATCAGCTGAGTCAAGTTTGCGAAGAAATTTCATGCTTCCCTGTAAAAGTATTTTTTAGTATTTTTAAAATACAAAAATACAGTAGTTTATTTTGATACATGGTGTGGCTGCTGTATTATGTAGTTTATTTTGATACACTTAAAATGAAGGTATTTAGTATTTTATTTTGAAATACATTTTAATGTATTTTTGCCCAAACCTGGTTCTAATCGTACCATATGAAGTTTAGTGTGATTTCTGATTGCAATCTTAGATGTAGGGGAATTTGTCGTTAAAACGTATGTAAAGGGAAAGTAACTCCTATACATCAATGGATTTTAACATGAAATAATGTTTCTTTAAACATGCAATATATGTAATTTATATATGTTATATATGTATTAAATATGTATTTTATATAAGCATTGCACTGTGTTGTGATGATTAAAATTAAACGTTTCTGAAAATCCAGCAGAATCGCTCGTGCTGCCACGTCAAAACTGACTCTGATGGCAAGTAACACAAAGACTGACGGCGTACTTAGCCAATCAGCGTGCTTTATGGCAAAGCCCCACCCGTCACCCGACCAATAAAACAACTTGTGGGCGGTATTTACGTGACAGCGCTCCAGAACAAGGAACTAAACCGCCTTTGGCAGCAGTACCGGAGACATGTGTGGTGAGTGTGGAATGAAAACTGTTTTTTTTTATTACATACATTCACATGCTACTGTAAGTGAGTTTTTTTTAATTACACTGGTTATAATAAAGGCATGTGGACTGAAAAAGAAAAGTCGTTGGGGAAATGCACTAGCACTAGCATGTAGTCTGTGTCTCAAAACCTAGAGAGCATCAAGTCGTGCATTGTAATACGCCTTTGATGTCCACAGCAATGCTGTTTATTTCGTGACAATTTAGTTTGTGAGTGGAAATGTTTCGTACAAATCATTTTTCACTTAGATATTTAAACCATACAGATTATGTATCGCCCATCATTTGTAGGGTACATTTCGTTTACAAGGAATACTGTATAATATTATTAGACTAAAAATTGGTCGCCATGGTATTCATTTAATAAACATCATCAGAGATCCTATTACTTTATTTACAAATGGCCACACCTCTTTGTCTAGATTATATGACCTATGAAGCCAAGAAAAAAAAACGTTACAGGCTATAGCATATTTACAGAACAATGATCAGTGAATTATAAACTTATAAGGGAAGAGGCCACATCCATTGTTATTGTAGGAGGTAAAGAAAGAAAATGAGAGAGAGGGGTAGAGGAAAAAACTGACCTGTTTGAAAGGTCTTTTCCGAGAATCTTGTCTGATAAGCTAACTCTGTTGTTGTCTGACCTCAACACAAGACAAGATATAGAGTTTGCAGACACACTTGGAAGGGCAGACATTGTTCTTTTTGACCGCCACAAAGTGATTTAAAGACTTAATGATGAAACAGATTTGAAACATTTGAAACAGGCTGTCTAATACAGAAGTTTGTGTTAAATGGGCTACATGGCATGTATAATTGTAAGCATCAGAGAAGGTGAAAAAAATATAACTGACTAATATCATATCTTAAATATTAATTAATGTGAAGTCCCAGGGGAAATGGAAGTTTAAAAGTACTTAAAGTTTTGAATATCTGTACATGTTAAGCATGCATGTCATCAATCTTAATTACCTCCTCTTTACATGTATGTTTAAAGGATCTTTTTGAGATTCAGTGTTTTTTTTCTGTACTTTCTGTATTTATTGGCCCACAGTCCATCATTCATCTTAGTGAAGCAGAGCTCTGTTGAAGTACCTACACATAACAGAATGCATGTCTCAGACCACTGAAAGGCTTCTGTGTCTTTCTCCACAGTGCTGCACTTGAAGTACATTTATCTGTAATGAAGGTCTCATTAAAATACTGTGCTTCTTTTCCTACCTCTCCTGGTTCTCACTTGTTTTTCTTTCTGTTCACACAGCATTTGCTGTGGTGAGTTCTGGCCTAATATTGATTTTGTTCTGACTTTGTGAATCCCTTAGATTGATGGATTCCTTTCCATCAATGATTCTTAATTTTCATAATGGGATCCTCCTAATGGCACTTAATATCACTTCATTGTTTCTGGTAGGTGTATTGCCTCCTGTGCTGCAGCTTCACTGGAAGTGTTTTATTGACACAAGTAATTTTTGCCTTGCTTGTGACTATAAGTTCTTCCTCAGAGCTCTGTCTAGTTAAAGGTGTCAAACTGGTTGCATGGCCTTCCCAGACCATCTCCTTATCAGATTTCACAAATCACTTTGTTTGCTTTTGTTGGCTATTTATCTGACTGCCATTTCATGAGGGTGTGTTTGGGACTTTTTTAAGTAGTTGTTTGCTATTTTTAGAGACCAAAGAACCGTAAAAGGTATCTGGTTGTTTGCTTACACTATTAAATCAGATGGGTTGGACTGAATGTTTGTTTCTCTCGTCTAAGTTTAGAATTGACTACATGTATGAATTTACAGGGCCTGTTAAAGCTGCATTATGGCATGTTTCTATTAATGTATCTGTTTGAAACATTAAACTGAAGGTTAAATGTGGTCATTTTCTTTATGTGAATGGCAAGTTTAAATTCAAAGCTTTTGTGAGAACAAACAACACATTCTCTAGCATTCTCAACACACACATGCAGTGTTAATGACATCATGGATTATTTTGGTTACCCTATTTAAAATGAACTATTAGTCAGTTAGTTTGGAGTTATTCTGAGAAATCTGGATCACTCAGTATCTCAAGTAGACATTGTTTAATTTTTTGCCTAGTAAGATGCTTTCTAGGTGTATACTACCTTTCAAAAATTTGGAAACGCTTGACTAAAAATACAATTAATTAATATAATGAATATATGTAATGCCAACATATTTCTGTTATTATAAATTTTCATTTTTTACATTTCCTTACATTTTTCAAAATTTCATTTTGATTTGTTTAAAAATGTGTATACTTGGCTTATATTAACTACAAAATGCAGTAAAAGCACATTTTATTACCAATAGTTATTTGTTCAGACCATAAGTTAACCAATCCTTCATTAGTCAGCAAATATTGCGTTAAATATCCATTTAATTTACACTTTGAGATACTGAGATATAAAAAGTTACATACATTTCACATATAATTTATACATTTAAAAAGATGCTACAGCAATTTTGTTCTTTGGCCATTTGTCTACAGCTGAAACGTCTTCTGTTAAGAGGTGGTGGCAATACCAAGCATTTGTTACAGAAGTAGCGCTTAATCACCGAACTTTGAGATACTGTTTTCAACATGTTTACTTTTTGAAATGCATGTTTTTACATATTACATGTTTTTTGAAATGCACTTACTGTTGTTTTTAGAAAGAATGTAGATAGAAATGATGTCTTTAAATTAGTTGTTGAAGAGTCAGCAGGTAAAGTTTTGCTGACCTGTCAACAATTAAAACGCACTCTTTCTCCTTGAAGGAATATTTGCATATCTGAACTATCACGTGCCTCACAGCAGGCGTGAAATCCTGGAAGTCCTCATCAAGGGTTTGCGGCGTCTGGAGTATCGGGGCTATGACTCTGCAGGTCAGGAACTAATGATCATAACCTGATTTTATTTACACATGAACCACAATGTGCTCTCCCCAGACTCACCCCGCTGCTCTCCCCAGACTCACCCCGCTACTCTCCCCAGGCTCACCCCGCTGCTCTCCCCAAACTGACCCTGCTGCTGCTCACAGTGACTGTTTGTTCTCTTTTATCTGGATTGCAGGTGTGGGGATCGATGGGGGAAATGGTAGGGAATGGGAAACCAATGCTAAGACCATCCATCTGATCAAACAAACAGGAAAAGTGAAAGCCCTGGATGAGGAAATCCAGAGTAAGTTATAATTGTAACTTCACACATCAAGGCCTAAAACTAAAATTGTGGTCCGTATTCCTGTGTAGCTCAACTGGTAGAGCATTGCGTTAGAAGGTTGTGGGTTTGATCCCAGAGAACACAAGTGATGATATAAATGTATGCGTTGAATTCACTATGTTGCTTTGGATAAAAGCATCTGCCATTTACAGCATAAATGTAAACTATGAGGTAAACTTTGAAGTTTATACACTGTTACACTCACACTATGTGTGCATGACTGTTTCACAGGGCAACAGGATGTTGATCTTGATGTTGAGTTTGATGTTCATCTTGGAATCGCTCACACCCGCTGGGCCACTCACGGCGTCCCCAGCCCTGTCAACAGCCACCCGCAAAGATCAGACAAAAACAACGGTCCGTTACCAACAGCCTGCTTTTCAAAATAAATGCTTTTGCAAATTTTCATATGTGTAAAATAATCATTTGTTTTGGGGTTAGTCAGAGGAGAACATCTTATCTAAGCTTTTAAGACTTTCTTCTTGCTGTTAGTTTCTCTTGGTGTAGCTGTGAGATCCACTCTGATATGATCACAGGCAGCCATTATTACACCTCAAACTCTCTGATTCATCCAGAGAGAAGAGCAGCAATGAAGCAAAACAACATAACTCTGAAAAACTAATACTTCAAACAACATTACACTGAAAAACTTTATATCGATGAGCATCCAGAATTGCACCTTTTAATGTTTTACCTTTAATGTTTTTCTCCTACAGAATTTATTGTTATTCATAATGGGATCATTACTAACTACAAAGACCTAAAGAAGTTTCTGGCAAGTAAACAATGTTGATATGCCTGCATGCATCCATTTCTTTATCCACACTCTGTCTGTGTTGTGAGCAGCTGTGGTTGTTTGTGTCCAGGAGAGTAAAGGTTATGAGTTTGAGTCAGAGACGGATACTGAGACCATTGCCAAGCTGGTGAAGTACATGTACGATAACCGGGAGAGCGATGACGTCACCTTCGCCACCCTTGTGGAGCAAGTCACCCAGCAACTGGTAAATGACTCTTCTGTCTTTTGATGATAAGGGCTTAAAAATCATGACTAATGAGAAAAATATGGCAGTAATATCTCATCTACATTAGGAAGGAGCTTTTGCCCTGGTTTTCAAAAGTTTGCACTATCCAGGAGAGGCAGTAGCCAGCAGGTAACATAAATCTGAAATAATCAATACAATTAAAAGAATTAACCAAAAAGGTTTTTAAAAAAAGTTAACTTCAGAAACGAATATTCATGTGTTTCCATGTAGGAGAGGAGGTCCATTACTGATCGGTGTCAGAAGTGACCACAAGCTGTCCACAGATCACATTCCCATCCTGTATCGCTCTTGTGAGTCACACACACACACACAAATACACATATTAGTATCTTTTTTACACATACACATATTAGTGTCACCAGTTTGGCCCAGATGATCTTTATAATATATAGGCTTTCTTCTTTAGAGATGATAGTCAGCCCACCTCACCAAACACATTTCATTCAGGTTTGATGCAAATCACAGAAACACTTCCTGCTCTATTTATTGTTCATACATTTTATTGCCATGCCTCACCATGGCAACATCTGTTCAGGTTAACATTTTCAATATCTCTTCCTTTTTCTGAACCTTTTTCTGAAGTATGAAGCAACTTGGGTAAATTTAAAATAACTATTTTTAATGTTGTTTAAATGACATACTTCCTTCCACCAGTTGGTTGCGCTGGGACTTGCCATAGCCCCATCTATGTCATTAGTTCACCAAACATACAGCTGGAAAAAAGTTTGATCGAAAGGCCCTCTTTTTCGTAAAAGTTGTTATGCAGTGTATGAGCAGTTTATATTTTATATTAATTGCTTTTTATAATCCTGATGTTATAGTTAAACATTAGCATTATAATTTTTGACCGTCTGTACATTGTTTTTGATTTATACAAAATGAAATTGAAAATATAATGTTGTATCTTTCAAATAGCTGGTAAAGACAAAAAGAGTTGTAACACTCTGCCCAGGATGGATCAGGACACATGCCTGTTTCCTGTGGATGAGAAAGCTGTGGAATATTACTTTGCCTCAGATGCTAGGTCTGTACTGTTTTCTTTCTTCTTATCAATACACAATAGCTCCTTTCACACAGTAATCTTGGTAATTTACTGGTAAATTACGAGAATTACTTTACCATTAAATACACAAATTTGTTGTTTTAACGGACAACTTGCAATTCACATATCCCAACGCTCAATGAGAGCCTCTGCTACTGAAATTTAAGGAAAGTGCTGTTTCACAACCTATAAACACATTCATCACAGAAGCAAGCAAAAAGTAATAAATTAGTGAATCAGTATATTAATAACATGATAGCAGCCTGTTTAGTTGGAAGTACATACATGCACGCACAAACACGCTGCTTAGTTGCATAATAATTGTAAAAAGTGGGATTCAAGTCAGAATTATTCACATCAAATGACAAATCAAATGAAAGAGTTCCACATTTCAGACTGCCCTCTCGTTACAACAGGTTCCATGACAAAGTCTCACAATAAACTCTCCTAAACTCGCACAATACAGCTCACAATGGTGGGCCCTATATCATGCATTTTTAAACCTTTGAATCAGTATGAGAGAGTTGCATAAGTGCTTAGTGAAACTAAGCTTTGGACATCACTGGTCACATGTTTCTAATACAATGAATCAAACATTGATTCACTAAAAATCGATGTGGAGCTTTTGTCACCTGACTAACAACACACACAATCTGTTACCAGTAATTTGCCAGTTAAGACAGCATCTGTGAGGGGTTAATTATTGGTCTTGCTTTGGTTCACGTCTGTAACTTCACATAGCACGAATATACAGTTCTAACAGAAAAAGAAATTGTGTTATTATTGTATTTGGTTTGTAAATATATTGAGCATTTCTAAATGGTAACTGTTAAATCTGTTTGTATGTCACTCAAGCACATAAACATGTATTTTAAATATTACATTTTTGAGCGTATTATATAAAAAGCCAGCTTACACAGTTGAAAATGACTGGTTTAATGTCTCTGTAGTGCTGTTATTGAACACACCAATCGGGTCATTTTTCTGGAGGATGATGATATTGCAGCGGTAAGTGATGGACGTCTCTCCATCCATCGGATCAGACGTACAGCAGGAGATCACCCGGCCCGAGCCATACAGACCCTTCAGATGGAGCTGCAGCAGATCATGAGGGGTAAGGGGTCACCCTCGAAACCTTATCGATTTAATTACCAGTATATCTCATTTACCTTAGCATGATGCTAACATAACTTAGGATGATGTTAGCATGATACTTGACTAGCATGATATTAGTATGATGCTAGCATGACTTGGCATAATGGTCATGTGACGCAGCATAACAGATAATCTAAATATATGCAAAGTCAAATAAACCCACCCACAATGTTCTAATACTGAGACATGGCATATTAATTTCATTACATTGTTGCTAGGGTACAGTAAATAGTTGCTAGGGTGTAACTAAACTTGCCTTGTAGCAAATAATAGATTTATGAAACAAAAGATTGTTAGATACCTAAAATGAATTATCTTATGTTTAACAACAGAAAAACGTACCCAGTGCTGAATGCCCCAATATAATTTGAAACCCACACCTCTAAAAATGTCAGAGCAAATTTTAAATTAGGCACCATGTTTATAAATTGAGTAAGACACATCTGGGGATTTGTGAACTTCGCTGGGTGTGACTTTTGAATTGGAGGAGCATTTTGGCAGTGGCTGATGACGTTTCATGTTTGCAAGCACCACTAATAATGTGATTTTTATTATTATTATTATTATTTGCTTCACATTGTAAAAGATACAAAAATACAATTATAAACTTGTTAATGGGCATGAAATGGGCTCTTTAATAAATGTGACATGTTTTTTTTTCTGTCTGAGTATAATACATATACAAGTTCATTCTTTTTATGATGTTCTGTTGCTGTAGTTATGAATCACCCACAGTAAACAGAACATGCATCCCTGAGGCATATGCTCACATGTGATTTAAAGATAACAAGTTGGGTTTTACTCACACATACAGTGACTCAAACAGTCTTTATAAACACATACTGTACTGTACACATACTTATGTTACAGCCACTTAAATAATCACAACTACTACAATAAATGTTTACACCATTAATGGAAACATATAGAAATCACCTATCACACTTTTCTCTTTTTTTGTCATTTTTGTTCTGTTACATGGAAATTTGCCTGGATATATTATAATATACAAGTAGTGCACATAGTGTGACACAATTTAAGCAATATTTTATTTTGAACTATGAAAATGCACCCTGTATTCCTCTTCTCTTAACATGAAATCAGACATCATGTTTGAAGCTTAAAGGAGCTTCTAGCATTATGGTAGAAGCTGCTGTATGGTGTTCGTCCCTTAATTTTTTAAAAGTAAAAACCCTTAAGAAGAAATATTTTGTGGCAGCCTTAAAACTACTTCAGTGGAGGCTTTGATTTTTTTATTTCAATAAGTGTTTACCCTAAAATTAAGGGTTTTCTTGACTGAAATGTTTTCATGGAACTGGGCCCTGGGCCCTGGGGAAGTTGTATCAGTGGTAATATTTTGCTAGAAATGAACAGAAGTGTAATCTGACCACCTTCAAATGTCATTTTATACACTTTTTCTGGTTGCACTTTACTGTACAGTACATATGTACAGCATACGTACATGTAGAATAGGGCTGTAAAATAAAGTGCCACTTGCCTTCTTTTAACTTCAGTTGCTGACTGATGTCCTGAAATATATAACAATTATTCTTATTTTGTCTTAGCTAAAGAACAAGCCTACGTGGCACAGCTTTACCCAACTGCTGGACCTGTGCGTTTCAAATTGGAGAGTAAATGGTCAGTAAGGGGCAGTTGTCTAATGGTTAAGGAGTTTGGCTTGTAAAGAGTTTGGCTTTGGTTACTGGTTCGATCCCAGCACTGGCAGGTAGCAACTGAAGTGCCCCTGAGCAAGGCATCTAACCCCTGATTGCTCCCTGGGCTCTGCAGGAATAGTTGCCCACTGCTCTGTGTGTGTGTGTTCACGACTTGCACTGTGTGGTCACTCCTCACGAAGGATGGGTTAAATGCAGAGGTCATATTTTGGTTTTGGGCAACCATAACTAGATGCATAGCTTGTTCCTCTTTTGACCACTAGAGGGTTGTCAAATACTTTAGATGCTTGTGTTGTTTATATCTTTTTCTGTGGTTCTCTTTCTGCTCCTCCTCTGTTGTTTCATTATTTTCCTGCATCACTCCACCTCCTGACCTTTTACTGGATCTATTGCTAAATCTGTTGCTCCAAGCTGGGACTTATTGAAAACTTTCATCACTACAGAGGAAGCTTGTGACAATGTAATGCTTACCAGCTAAAAACTTCTATCTCATCTTGCAAGACCAGAATCTTCTTTGTGTACATTTATTCATTTGACAGACAATTTTATTAAGTGACTTACAGTATATTTAAAGGATACATTTTATCAGTACTTGTATTCCCTAGTTTTTTTTTAGATAAAAAAACATAATTTTAACCAGAATAAATAAGGACCAAATATAATACATTAATGAATACCAACATATAAAGATTAAGGGCCATAAACAACTCTTAAGAACACCCAACAACCGTCCGTCCTCCACACTAGTGTGATTTTTGACATGGGACACATAGTTTGTTACAGTCTCCAGCTTCAACACATTACCTTGTCTCTGCTTCTTTCTTTTAAAACCAGGTAACTTCAGTTCCTTCATGCAGAAGGAGATCTTTGAGCAGCCAGAGTCTGTGGTGAACACCATGAGGGGAAGAGTGAATTTTGAAAACAACACAGGTGAGCCCATTTGTTCCCTAACAAGTACAATTGTATTACTGAATGTCAAGACAGTTTCCTGGGAAAGATGTCTTGGCATTTACCAGCAGTTACCTGTATGATGCATCATTATCCGTAAGACTGGGCTTGTGGGCAATGAGTAAGATTTTGAGAGAACTTGTTAAACCTCTGTGCATTGAGGGAAAAAACTTAGAATCACTAGAAATACTGTTTCTGTACTTAAAGGGACAGTTCACCCAGAATTGTCTTCATTTATGTCCACAAATCCTTTCAACCACAAACCTTTCTGTTTTCATGTAAGTTTGAAATTTAGCAGATGGCTGCTCTTTTCCATGCAGTCAGAATGAATTGTAGGGGCACTATCATATATTATTTTGTGTGTGTATTTATGCAGTGACCTTGGGAGGACTTAAAGATCACATTAAAGAGATCCAAAGGTGTCGCAGACTCATCATGATTGCCTGTGGGACCAGTTATCATGCTGGAGTTGCAGTATGTACATCTATACAGCAAACATAGACACATTATGACAGTAGATGCACCATTTAAAATTGATCTGATGTTTGAACATCATCATCAGGCAGGAGTTAAACCTGACATCATTGCTAATCATGCACCTTTAGGCTTGTACCATAATGCTAGAAACTTAACACATCATTGTTTCTTTTCTCCTTAGACTCGTCAGGTTTTGGAAGAACTAACTGAACTTCCTGTTATGGTGGAACTGGCCAGTGATTTCCTGGATCGGAACACACCTGTGTTCCGAGATGATGTGTGCTTTTTCATCAGCCAATCAGGTCAGCTTGAGTGTCTCTACCTGTATATTGTGTTCTGGATAGAGGACAGACATCTGAATGCTGACGTTTGTGTCTAGGTGAGACAGCAGACAGTCTGATGGCTCTGCGGTACTGCAAGGAGAGAGGCGCTCTTACTGTGGGCATTACTAACACTGTGGGCAGCTCTATATCAAGAGAAACAGATTGTGGTGTTCACATAAATGCTGGGCCAGAAATTGGAGTGGCTAGCACCAAGGTATGGTTTTCTTTAATTTATCTTAAATTTGTTTTTAATCTAGCAAGGGAATAGTTTACTCAAAAACGATCCCGTAATTTACTCACCCTTTATTGTCATGTATCATGCTAACAAACATGTTGTGTCAGCATAAGGGCAGGACTGTATTGTTTAATTACCAGGCAGTTGCTATTCCTCCAACTTCAAGCGATCAAATAAATTTATTTTCATTTGTATCTACATTACAATAGAGGAGAACATAGCAACTTCTATTTCATTCCGACTTTAAATGTGATTTGTTGTTACGTAAGGACTGCATAAGGATGCTATTCGTCTTTTGAATTTCAGGACTTGAAAGCTATATACAGGTCCTTCTCAAAAAATTAGCATATTGTGATTAAAGTTCATTATTTTCTGTAATGTACTGATAAACATTAGACTTTCATATATTTTAGATTCATTACATACAACTGAAGTAGTTCAAGCCTTTTATTGTTTTAATATTGATGATTTTGGCATACAGCTCATGAAAACCC